>JAOVVA010083295.1:9889-34049 GCA_028565275.1 Leiocassis micropogon
CTGTTCTCCCCGTTAACAGACATGCAGATTTGGTTAATGGGTGTTTCCAAACTGTTCCTAGTGTGTGTGTGTATACACAGTGATGGATTGGGATATTGTCCAGTGTGTACCTTGCATTGTTCTTGGATTGGGTCCATTATAAAAGATAAATGAATGAATGAATGAATAAATGAATGAATGAATGAATGAATAATAATTATAACTAGTGGGGTACATTTTCTGAAGAAAATGCGAGTGGCGCTTGCTGTGACAAACCTCAGGCCTCTGGGCTTTTTATAATAACAGTACGGATCAGTTGCTAAGGTGCTGCTAGGACGTGGCTTGACAGCTTCACAATGATCCTGAAGGACTGATTGTTTACCTGAGTAAAATGAGCCTACTCCATGTCTCTATGACAATGGGATCCACAGTTAGAGTCAGTTTCAAAATTACTATGGAAGTTACCATAGCAGGGAATGCAACTGTGAGCACTTCCTGTTTCAATAGGGAGTACCTTCACCATAATATGTTAGTTGGGCAAATTTGGGCGTGTTTTGCGCCTCAGGGGTGCAACTTATACCATCTTGTGGGGTGTGTTCTGACACAGCTTGCAAGCTTCTTCAAACGTGGTTAATTTAATATTTCTACAAAATTCTTGCTCTGCGCTTGAATCCGTCAAAGTTGGTCGAAATTTTAAGTCTAAGGGATTTTTTTTTACCCCATAAAAAAAAAAAATTCATAGCCCTCCCCCCCCCGACTAGTTACATATGCGACAAAATGTGTACGGAAGAAGACAAAAGAAAAAAAGAAAAAGAATAATAATCCTGCAACATAATACAAGCTTCACAAGCACCACTAATAAAAATTGTCCATTAATCATAATCAAGGTAAAATGGTAAATTAATCCTGATATTGATTTGAGGTCATATTGCCAAGCAATTTATATATTTTTGTGTTGTACATTAAAAGAAAAAGCCAATGAAATGTGAGCAGATGAGCCTTTAGAGCACCTGAGGGGGTTTCTTATCTAACCGACACTCGCTGCTACACATGGACACATGTATGCACACACACTCCAGACAACACTTCTGCTTACCAACACACTCATATATATGTAAATTTAAATGTTTTGTAGCTACATGTATTACACACACGACCTACAAACTCCATTACATGAATGTCATAAATGCTTTTACAGTCCATCATTTAAAGCAAGACCAAATATTCATTCTGTTCATGGTGCATGTTTTTTGTGTGCGCAATAAAGGAACTATTTTAGTGAACCAACACATATACTGTAAGTGAACCAGCAATATAAACTATTCTTTTTTTTTTCTACATTGCTCACCTGAAATTTAGCTGCATCTATAATTGAATACTTCCATGGTTTTAATTAAGCGTCCTCTTAATTGCCTGTGACTTTAAACAAAAAAAATCTAAAATCTACATCCTTTATAACTGTATAAATAATAATTTTAAAAAAGTTTGTGTGAAGTCAAAGGGAGACTGCTCTTCCTTGCTATAGTCCTGACAGATCATAGTTTGACAATGGTGATGATCGCTTCATCTGATCCGATAACTCTTCATTTTATTATTATTTATTATGAGGAAACTTTTCTCCAACATGGCCTGGCTTCCCCTCAGACACAATGTTAGTCGGCGCTAGGCATGTAATACCGTGTTCCACCACATGCTCACTACTTAACATTTAGGGGGCGCTGTTTCACTCACTGTAAAATTCTCAATAAACATAAAGAAGAGGTACTGTAGCAGTCATCAACAGCACAAAAGAGCTTATTACCGAAACAAAATTCTTAAGTAAAGCTTTCATTAAAATGACAAGAAAAGCTTTTTTTTTTTATATGTGTGTGTGTGTGTGTGTTTGTGCATGCATGTACGTGTGTACACCTGCGCATGTGTGTGCATGAAGCTGAAGTAAGACGAGAGGAGGAGGGAGAGGGCTACTGTGTAGACTTTCATACACACACACACACACACACACACACATGCGTGCAATCGATTGACATTTACAGAGACCTCAAGGCCAGTATGCAGACTCTTAGCTTCAGAAAGCATTTAAATGGTGCAAACATTAAAAACAGACTGTATTTTTGTTAAAAGATGTGTAATTCCTGTGGACATTCAGCGAGTAGAACCCCTGATCATTGAAAATCAGCAGATTTAACTCAGGCAGTGATTCAGGCAGTATCATGGCTCAGGTGTACTGAGAAAATCGCTACCTTGATGAAATCCAAGCACTAGTCAAACACTGGAATAAGTGCATTAGTGTAGCAAGGTATTACACAAACACACACACACACACACACACACACACACACACATATATACAAACACTAAACAACTCTGGAAACTGGATCTTTAACAAGCAACCGCTCTAATGACACTTGCTTTGCTTTACGCGCGTGCATTGTACGTGGTCACATAGTTACAATAAACAGTACACGGGTGCACAGATATTGACTGTACGAGTTACGCATGCGCACTGAGACTGAGCATGAGAGACGATTAACCACAATCCCAATCCCGACCAAGTTACTCGCAATCCAAGGCTCCACACATTTTCAACATACTCCATCCAAGATAATTAATGCACCTAGAGCAGCTAACGCACTTAACTGAACACTTGTTAAGATGAACTTTGTGCTTCATTTCAAATCGAAGCATTAAATAATAATGAAAAAAAATGTCATGATCATAAAGTGTTTGTGGCATGTAATAATTATTTTAAGCTAACATGAGGGCAGCAATAAGCACAAACATACCGATTTATTCACAACCCCACTGGCTCATACCATTCTTTTTTTGATGATTATTTTAATTACAGCTGGCAGACAAAAACAATCAGAGTAATAAAGAAAGCACTCTTTTAGGAAATCGTTTCAGTAAGGAGATTAGGATCTGCTTGGCTAAGACGAGGTGCGGATGTTAGGGGAGGGATTTAGTATCCAGCTAAACACAGCAGGGTGAACGTTCCACACTATGGGTGGTAAATCAACACTGGTGATTTTGATTTATTCCAAAACCCAGCATAACTAATGCTCATGGTTTACTGTATATATGAACTAATTATGTCTGATCACTTTATAAACAAACACAAGTTCTTTTAATGAGCTGTCGAAAATTAGTCGAGGTGGCTAATTCACTCATTTCCCCAGGGGAAGTGCTAATTCTGCTATTTCATATGTATATATGAGCAGTGTTCAAATCAATACGTCAAGACTTCTCATGAATGTAGGCATACAATCGATTGACATTTACAGAGACATCAAGGCCAGTATGCTGATGAGACTCTTAGCCGCAAGAAAGCATTTAAATGGTGCAAACATTAAAAAAAAGACTGTATTTCTGTTAATGACGATCCCAGTTGAGGTGCTTGGAGACCACTGCAGTCATTCCTGTGACCATTCAGCGAGTCAAACCCCTGATCATTGAAAATCGGCAGATAACTTGTCATCATCATTCTAAAGAGGTTGATCTGTCTGTGGGAACTGGACACAATCATTCACTAGCACCACTTGCTCATTACAGGAACTCATTTGGGAGTTATTTCCGCATTCCCTGTACAGCCCTGACGTCGCTTCAAGCCATTTCCACATGTTTGGGCCATTAAAAAAGTTCAGTGGAGGCTAGTGTTTTAAAAGTGATTCAGGCAGTATCATGGCTCAGGTGTACTGAGAAAATCTCTACCTTGATGAAATCCAAGCACTAGTCAAACACTGGAATAAGTGCATTAGTGTAGCAAGGTATTATATAGAGAAATAAAGGGACTTTTTTTCATAACTCATAACTGTGATCTGTTATTCTATATAATCAAGAGACCTAGTTTGACTTGAATGCTCCTCCAACATAACATGAAACGCAATAACCATCATCACTAAGATCAGATCAGATCAGATCAGATCATCCTTTTAAGCCCCAGAAAAGTGCCCCCTAAGATTGTAGGGCAGACTCGCTGGTGCTGTGGCAGCCGAGAAAGATTTTCTGGCAAAAAACAATTGTGGTTGTGGTTGATTCTGTGCAGCCATTATCAAGTCATTGATAGGGAGCTGAATACATTTTGCTTCTGCTTCGATCTGGTTAACTTAGGACTTTTTGGGGGTTGTTCGCTGCACCTACCAATCTGATGGCCAGCGTCTTCGGAGCAAGTGGTTGTGCATTCGAGACGGGTCCTTGCTTGCTCCGTGGCCAAACCATCTCAGTCGTGATCATCATTAATGAGACTTCTACTCTGCTACTTTTGCTTACTTGGCTTAAAGTGAAATATCACACAGTAATTCTTTATTTTAACAGTGTTCTGATTCTTTTTAACCAATTTTCTCCCACAAATACCAATTACTACCCCTTATCGAGTTCTGTTTCGCCACATGGCCGTTACTAAGTGAGGAGGGTGAGGGAGTGAAAAGTGTGTTTTCAGAGATGTGCGGTTCTGCCACACATCTTTTTTCCTTCCAGAGACACATTATAGAAATCTTGCAGTTAACAAAGTCAGCAGTGTGACTGAAAGGCGACAGCTTATAAATAGATATTGGAACCATAAAAAGCCATGACTGTTTCATGGAAAACTGAACGTGTCACAACCTTATTATAACTCGCACAGTTTTTTTTTGCCGAAAATCCCATGCTTTTAAATTCTCTGCTTGTTGCCAAATAACCACTATCTACTTGAGTATAAAGATATTTGAAACTATTATCTAATTACATCACTATGTTAATACTATATCATCTGAGTTCTATTCCTTGCATTACTAAGCTTTCGTCTTTGCTTTTTTTTTTTTTTGTATCGCAGTTGTATTTTTCTCTTCCATTCATGCTTTCTTTTGCATGGAGTCTTTGCACTTCCTCTTTGGTCTGCCATCTTTTTAGATTGTCTGCGTTGGCTTTGTTTTAAACCTTCTCATTGTTTATTCAGCCTGCAGTCATCTCCTTTAATTCAGTCTATGTCTGCCAGTACACTGAAGTATCCTGAAGTAAAAGCTCCAGTGATTGCTGGTGCCTCTAAGCATCACTATAGAGGGAAGCCAAACTGCACTGAGTACAGCAGACAAGGTGGGCAGAACAGCAATTTCTCATAGCAATAGAGGACAAAAGCAGGAAAAAACAGTATAGAAAAGCAGAAAATGAAAAGGAAATGAGATGAGGGTAAGGCAGCGAGACAGAGCGATTGAGCTCAGCAGGGAAGGTACAAGAACTAACAAGTGCCAGTGTTCACATTCTCATTTCCTCTACCCCCCCCTCAAAATTATGCTTTTATTTATTGAAAGAGAACATTAATAACCCGTGTTTTTCCAGGTGATCTACATTAGTTAAGCTTGTAAGTGCATTTTATTATATAAGTGACGACTTTGTTAAATGTTAACCTTTATGCGGTAAGACTTTTAGATTAAAACAAGGTTCTGTATGACTGAATCCGAGAGAAATTGATCTTGCCGTGAATATGTTCTGTATTTTATTTATTTTTTTAAAGCAATTTCTATTTGTTAAAGTTAAAGTAATTTGTAATGTTAAAGTTCCAAAGCTCTGTGCTAGAAGGTGTTACAAGAAAACCGTCATCTCACAAAAAAGTACAAATGCATATTAATAATAACATATACATGCTCCACTCCATAACTAATAAACCTACACTGATCAGCCATAACATTAAAACACAAAACATTCAGCCCAGTACTGTGTAGGTACCCCTTGTACCCCTCTGGCCCCTCAGGTCATGACTCCACAGGACCCCGGGCTGGCTGTTAGTGGTGGATTTTTTTGGGTGCTGTGGGATTTGGAGTTGGACCTCCTTGGACCTTCAAGTTGAATTGAGCTTTGGGGAATTTGGAGGCCAGGTCAATAACTTGAAACTTTGTGCCTGTTGACCCCTGTCGATGGCAGGCTGTGGTGCGCTGGGAGTTCTGGTACCTTTCTCTAATAACCAACATTTCCTTTTTTTTTACAACTTGTGTTGCACTGGCTTTTCTACAGGATTGGCCCTGACAGGCTGACCTTTTGTCCCCAAAGGCACAAATGTGCCCATGATCCTTTCATCAGTTTACTGAAATATAACTGATAATCTGTTATTCATATAACTGTGTTATTCAATTCACCTGGTAGTGGTGTTTTAGTGTTGTGGCCGATCAATGTAGATAATCATTTCGCAACAAATCGTTGGTCATGGTCCTGACAGTGTCAATCCAATTTCAGGACCATGACCAACACTACTTGAATTTTATTGAACTCATTCTTGTGGATAGCACTGGGTGGTTTTGTAACACTGTTTACACTTTTCCCGACCGTGGAGGCCACTACAGTCATTCAATTTATAAACCCTGGACAAGGAACCAATCTTTGTCCAAAAATAAAGAGACAGACAAATGGAAAAAAAGAGAGGGAGAGAGAGAGAGAGAGCGAGAGAGAAGCAATTTGCAGAAAATCAATAGAATAGAGCTCTACTGTATGTCTTTGTGTTGTCCTTTAGAATCAATTATTGTACACAATACCAGATACCCAAGAGATCAGATACACAGCAGCTTAAACCTGGAGGTGAACTCCAACAGTTACTGTGGTATAGGGACAAAAATATGGGAACTTTTTAAATATGGACACAAATGCTCACATACTTGGACACTAGTTGGGTTGCTGATGTCCCTGATTTGTGAATTGCATTTAGGCTAAACTATCATACCCATGTTTCCCATTGGTTTTCAATTTTCATTCCTTATTTATCAGTTCTATCAGACTGCCTCGATCCCAGTAGGATCTGTTTACACCACATTAATAATAATAGAGCAAGCAGCCACCAAAACAGCCTACTGTACACCTCTGTCTTTACCCAAGAGGGCAGTGACATAAAACAGCCTGAAATTTAGCTGAAAAAGGGAACTTTAAGCTTTATAAAATGTAAACATATACCCAAATATCATTTAATATTTAACAAGCATTTAACTACATTCCAAAACTATTAAACGTTTAAAGGCCACAGATGGAAAGCAGAGTTCCTGCAACACAACCACACGACCATATCTCAACCCCTACCACATACAAACACTTTTAATGTTAATTAACTTTTTTTTTGTTTTTTTGGTGCAATCATTATCATTTTAATCTAAACACATCTGGCCATATCTCTGTTACTTTTTTATTTTTTAATTTTTTTGTAAGCACATTCTCTTTCACTTTATGTTCATCCATTCCACTCATTATTTTTTTTTTCTCTCTAATTTCATGCAGTGTACCTTGGAGCTTGCCAGTGTAATTTACTAACTTATGCGTGTAGTATTGATGAGGAGTTTGTCATGCATACACACATCCATGAGATAAGAATCAGCTGAGAATCATGGCCAGAGTAAGAATCAATATACAGGCAAAATGTATGGAAACACAGGGCGTCGTCGTCATCGTCATCATCATTATACCCAATAAGAGCTCATATTTTTAAAGTTTTCTATGTCATTTGGGCATATTTATAGTCTTGGGTTGTAGCCATGTCTCTTATCCAGTGCTTAATCAAATCAATCAATCAATCAATAAATCACTCAATCAATTAATCAATAAATAAATAAATGTTGTCTTTTTTTTTAAAGGGTAAAATACATTCTACTGCCAGAGTGTGGATAGTTTTTGACTCACCCTTGTAGTTATATACAGAAAAAAAAATTGTATTTGGATTTTGTGAACCCTCTTGAAATATTTCAAATAATGTAAATCAAATGCTTACTCGTGGCTAAATAGCATAACACACGTTCTTGTACATCAACATAATTACAGCACAGTCACTACGCAATAGTGAGTTTCAAATGCCAAACATAATGTCAAATAACATGCTATTTCTGCTGAAAGCATGGATGGATGAGTCATAATTTCATATTTAACCTCCTCAAACTTCAAAGCATCTTAATGAAATAATTTGAATTGAAACTGTATTAGGTGATTTTTTTTTTTCTTATTCCAGATTTAGTCTTAAATTTTCTGCTGTCATAATGAGTCCCACTCTTCTGGGGACGCTTTCCACTAAATTTTGGTGCATGGCTGTAGGGATTTGTGTTCCTTCAGTGACAAGAGCATTAATGAGGTCAAGCACTGTTGCCGGTTCGTCGAGGAAGCTCCTGGTATAATTCATCCCAAAGCTGCTGCTCAGTGTGGTTAAGGTTAGGGCTCTGTGCGGAAACTTGAGTTGTTCCACTTTAACTATGTCTACACGGAGGTCATTTTGTGCACATGGGCATTGTCATTCTGGAACAGGTTTGGGACTTCTAGATTCAGCAAAGAGAAAATTAATTATGATATCATATATGATATTTAATTTCTTTTTATTACTAATTCAATCACCTTCTATATCGCTTTATCCTGTAATCAGGGTCACAGCGGGGCCTGGAGCCTATCCCAGGTGGCTTAGGGCACAAGGCAGGGTACACCCTGGACAGGGTGCCAATCCATCGTAGGGCACACACATGTACACTCACACACTATGGGCAAATTGGGAACGCCAAACACACTAATCTGTATGTCTTTGGACTGTGGGAGGAAACCCAGCAAGCATGGGGAGAACATGCATACTCTATGCACACAGGAATGGGAATCAAATCAGGACGCTGGAGGTGCAAGGCTCAGTGCTAACCACTACACCACCATGCCATCTTACTTACATACTTACATTTAATAATATTGTAGATTAATTCATCATCGATGCTGCTTATCCTGTACAGGGTCACAGGGACTTGGAATCGAACCCTCAACCCTGAAGGTGGGAGGCCATAGTGCTAACCCCGTCGCTTTATATTACATTAGATTAGATTATGTCTCAGCATAACCTCTGAAATCACTTCAAATTGAGAAAAATTACTTTAAAAATGTGAAAAAATGTAAAAGGGTAAGTTAATAAAACACAGCAGCCCAAACACCAATGCAGACACAAATTAATGAGAATAATGGTAAGGAACAAACCATAATCTCTCCTCACTACAGACCAAACTGGTCTCCCAGTGTGCCCAGAGGCATTCATGCAAGACAGAATAATGGGGTGATAAAACACAATGCTTCTCTTTCAAACAAAACTAACCAAACAATTTTGCTAAGCGTTAGATGACAAGAAGCAAATGAAATCAGTTTACCCTTAACGCCTATTCAATAAAGCTTGGAGCATTCTGTGGATTTGATCAGTAACCGTGTTTACGGAAATGTGTTTCTCTTCAAAATCTTGTTCAGATCAAACTGTATGTAATTAATAACAGACTTTCCACTTACAGAGTATTTCTACAGTTGTCAAATATGCTTTTAGACTTCTACTCTGATTCAGGGTAAAAAGTAAAAAGGGATTAAATATATTAGGAAATGTGAGCGTATATCAATAGTGATAAGAAAGTTATCTGAACCCACAGGAATGTTTGGTGTTACAGAGTGATTTATGTTCGAGGTTATTACATTAAACTGTGTAGTGAGGCTTGACGCAAGAGAACTGTTCAGGAATCGAGAATGTTTTATAAAATTTCAATGGACGTCAATACATTAATTATTGATCCAGTAATTAACGGTGGATCTTGAAAAATGTACAAACGAAACAGAAAAAAATAAAAAACGCAAATTCTGTGATGTAGGATGGAAAAACATGAATGAGGGTTGTGTTGCTGGATTTAGTCAAAGGCCATAAAGAAAGGAGAAGAAGAAAAAAAAAACGTAATATAGTTCACGCCTTATCAGCATCGCCGCAGTGGCAGGTCTGTGAAAAGGAAAAAAAAAAAGGAACTTTCTCTTGGAAACCTCACTCATGTGCTAAAATACTTTTGCACAGGCAGTTTAAATCTGATCAGCCATTTTTATAACGGAAAAGAGCCAACAAACAAATCATCGTTTTAGCGAAGTGTTGCAAATGCAACATTGGTCTTTATCTTGTAAAGTTAAAGGCTTTTCCAAATGCCTGAAATTATTTAGGAAATAAATGTTAGACATAACAACTGGTAGGCATGTTGTTTGTCCTTTGATTTCAAATTATAACTTAAGCGCTATTCAGATGGCATTAATTCTACATGAGTTGCTGGAGTAACTTTTTTTTTAAACAGGCTTTCTTAAATACTGTACATTAGACTTGTTATCATTGGTATCACTAGGACTTTGTCCTGAACTCTATTAGATGGAGAAAGAAAAATAAGATTAGAAGATGCAAAGAAAGATTTCTATTACAGCAATCATTTGCTAATGGCTACCACAGATTTACTCACCATACACAGTGTGTAATTAGGATTCTATAAATAAATGCATGCCATGTGCTGTCACTGAGTGAAGGCTGCTAACATCTCTGTATCTTACAGTTTTGACAGAAAAAAAAGAATGAATATCCAAACATGATATGATCGATATTATTGTAGTTCTAACAAAAATGTGCGTTATGGATTTGGTATGTATGGACTTACAGTGCATATGCGTACTTGGGTCCATTTTGATCTGTCAAGTTCTGATAACTTTTTTTCCCCTCACATTGATTTAGACACTGATGAAAGACTCGCAAATATAAAAGAATCCCTTTACAAGAATGCTTTCGCTGTGTTTTATTAATTTAGCCGGGCAGTTCACTATCAGTTTTTTTATTTTATTTTATTCTATTGATTATATATTTGTGTTTGAATATAGCAGATTAAGAAAAAGGCGCACAATCCAATAAATATACTGATGTTTTACATGTTGCTAAATTTGGCATAAAATAATCCAATGGTGCAATACAGAAAGGGGAACCTACTGTATTTATTTATTTTATTATAATTATTGTTTTTTTTCCCCTGCCCCTTTAAGGTTACAGTTTTCACATTTTATTCAAAAGTGATGAATAATGAAGACACATTTTAAACCAATTATAAAAACATATTCTTTATTTCACTTAAATTTTATCTGACCGCTGGCCATCAACTAGAGATATGCACTATATCATTATTTGTAAGCCTATACACGGTTATTATTTTTGATGGTACTTGATCTTTAATTATGAATTTTGCTGGTTCTATTACAATAAATATAATAAACCTAGCCTAATTTAAGGTTCCAAAATCGTCTGTCCAAAAAGGGGCCTTAACATCAAATGCAGTTGCCTTGAATTTGGAAGGCTTGCTCTCAAACACTTTCGAAAGTGGAAATGTAACAGCAGCTCATGTAGTCCTTTAGCTTCTGTCTCTTGTGTAGTAATCAAATGGCGGTCCCTGGTAGCCCTGCCCCTTCACACACCTACTGAAGGGGAGGCTGCATACCAAATAAGCCCCTAGGAGTGAGCAAGGGGCAAAAAAAGATTTAGACGCATGCCTGTCACTCATCCGTCCGTATAATTTATTTACAATTATATAAATAATAAGGTATTCTACTTGTGTTATCTGTTATACATTACACTACTGAGTAACTACTGCAGCTCTGAGCTGATATGTTTAAGTTTGGAAAGTCAGCCATGTTCTTTACTTTTTCAGTCACTGGAAGATGTTCCACCACTTTAAAGGGTCTCATAGTCATCATATGGAAAAGTCAACAGCATTTCAGCAGGACAAGAAAAAGGTGCACCATTGAATACATATTGTGATATTTTATATTTTCCGAAGCCTGCATTAAATAAGAAAGCGGTGCATTACAGCAGGTGTACCTAGAATTTTTATTTTTTTGAGCTTAAAGCTTACGGTTCACATTTTATTCAATGCTGAGCACTAAGTAGAGGTATGCACTAGGTTATTATTTGTAAGCCTACACACAGTTATTATTTTGATTGTACGGTACTTAATACTTAATAAAGAATTGAGTTGGTTCTTTTTTTCCCCAAATATAACAAAGGTAACCTAATTTAAGGCACCATGATGATGACCAGTGAGTTATGAAGTGTCAATAGCTATATATCACACTTATATATAATATAATATATTTCATTTAGGAAAAAAAAAAAAACTTCAATTACTTTTAGAATAGTATCTACTTAGAATACATATATGACTAACAAAAAATAGCTCTCAATTATTGCATTATTAACATTTTTTTTTCTTTAGTAAAGGAAGAAGTATAGAAAATACTTCTAGAAAATATAGAACTAATAGTATAAAATATAAATATATAAATATTTTGTATATGTTTTTTGAGTTACTAGGGTTGTCACAAAGAACACGAATACAAAAATATTTTTGTCCTATTTGTTTAGACTAAATCAGTGCAATTTTTTGCAAAACACTATATCTCTACTTGCTATAGTTTTGTTACAAGGATAAAAACAAATGCCCTGCGGTTGTGCTTGTGGTTATTTAAATATTAGTTATTTAAATATTAGTATTGATCATTTTTTTACTTGAGTTTTATTTATTAATTAATTCATTCTTTTTTTTTTTATTCGTGTTTAAATATATAGTAAACTTAGTGAGTTAGTAAAATATAGTTAAATATAATAAGTCTGTCAGCAAATTGGAACAAGGGGAAAAGTGTTGAGTTTTGTTGCACACAGAAACGTTTTAATTGCAAAGACTACTGAAGATAACGGGAAACATTATAAGCGATACAGAATCTTTAGTTTACAGCATCGTTAGCCTCCTCCTCTCCCAGTTTTAGTTTCACTTCAAATGAATGACATCTCCCTATCATAGTACAGGTATGCATCTTAGGTCATTATTTAGAAGAACCTACCCATCTACCCATCTATGCCCAACCCACCTGCACTGGACTTGCAATAAATAAGTCAACAAATAAATAAATAAACAAATAAATAAATTAGGTTGCTGGAAGCAGCATTGTGTACAGTGTTCCATGCACAATGTGAGAAATCTAATTCACTCCACCTCTGATTGGTAACTTCTTTCGTCATCAGTACCAATTCAACAGCCCCCCTATGGTGAATGATGAAACATACTGATTTGTTTACTGAAACATACTAGTTGCCTGAGTACTTACACACTCGGAACTGCAGGTTGTGATCAACAATGAAAGATGCTCTTGTGCCTTTCTCTGTGAAATCGAATGAACAAAGTCTTTGCCTCTCGCCTTCATCACGCTGCATGTTAACGACGCACAAGTTCACGTCCTTTAGTTGCAAAACGATTCATTCGCTTCAAACCTGTAACTCCAGTAATGCTGGATTAACTGCAACGGCAGGAACAAAGTGTGAATCTCCTTTCTCTTGACTTCCACGTTCTCCAGAAATCCGTTGAACACATTCATTTCACTCACGGCAGCCACTATTTTGCACAGGTGTTTTTTGTTTTGTTTTTTCTATTTATCAAATTATACAGTTGGCTTTACAGGAAATATTATGTTCTGCTGTATAATGTGGCCATTCCTTGTAATAGTTTGCTTAAAAACATAGAAGTTCAAAGGTTTGAAAGAATATGAATAAGCTGATGAAGCTGTTTTTAAATTAAAAGTTTTGTTACAGACAACTTTGAACAATAAACAGCAATTTCAGATGGTGCACAGAACTACATTACCCAGCAGCCACTGCTAGTCATTATGTACTTTGTATTTAAGCTCCGGCTTTGAGTGCTTGTCTAGCTTGCTTGTGTTCTGCCCTAGCTCTCTGTACATATTTAGCCTCAGTTCCTAGATTGCAGTTCCCTCTTCATGCCTCTTGTGGGTTGTTTCCTTGCACTACGCTTATTAAAGAGAGATTTGCACCTGCATCTGCTGTGCGTCTTTAACCTGACACTGACAAAGCAACCTTGAATTCTGTAACATTAGCACTGAGCCATGATATAATGAGGTCCATCTGTCCTGAAATAATGCGTGTCTGGGTCAGTGAGATTTTACGAGCGGCATTGTTATCTGCCTCGCTGTGGCCGCTAATGAAGGACAAAGCAGACACTTAGACAATGTGTGTATGTTCATGTTGCTGAGCTGCTGGCTGTAATGACAGGTGTGTGTGTGTATGTGTGTGTGTGTGTGTGTGTGTGTGCGTGTGTGTGTGTGTGTGTGGAGGAAGTGGTCTACAGGTTAGGCAGTGCAGTAATGAGGTACAAAAATCTGAAAAAAAAAAAAAAAAAAACATCTCATTGAAATAATAATCCGGGTATACAATGGCCATTATTTGTACTTAGAACTGCGTGTAATTTCATGTGCAGCAGTTTGACAGTAAATATCTCACACCACGGTACATAAAAAATGCTTTCACTCTCTAGGTAAATGCCTACTTTTCTGTAGTCATTAATTTTGATGGGTGTTCAAGTCAAACCAGAACTTTTGATTAAAATGCACTTATTCCAGCATTTCACTAGTGCTTGGACATTATTGAGTTAGAAAGTTTTCTCAGTACGGCAGAACCATGATCTGACTGCCTGCTTCATGTCTGGCCTCCCAGGAACTCCTTTAGACATCCAAACATGTGGAAGCGAGGTCAGGACAGTATGGGGGATGTTGCAATAACTCCCAGCCGAGTTCCTGTAACATGCAAGTGGTGTTAGTGAATGATTGTGTGTACAGTTCACACAGACAGATGTGTCTCCCCCACAAGTAGATGTAGAGTTATCCATTGATTTTCAAAGATCACTGATTGTTCACTGGAACGGCATTCAGTAAGTGGTTCAAGCCACCTCGTCTGGGAGTGATAATCACAGGCATACGGCCTTCATTAACACATTTGCACCATTCACATGTTTTACTGCGGCTGAGAGTTTAATTATTGTACTGAGCTTAAAGTCTTCCATTTCAAATGTCAATACATTTTTTACGCGAGAAAAGTCCTGGTTTGATTTGAACACTGTTCATATTTTGTGTTATGGTCTGTTGTACTAAAGCACATCTAATATGCTTTAATAACCAGACTAGCACAGTTGTAACAGATCATCAAATCCTCCTCTAGAAATAAGAGAAAGCATGATAGAAAGGTTTCCCCTAAATGACAAGTGATGCTAAAATTATCTCACTCATTCTCAATAACGCTTATCTTGGTCTGGAGAGAATCCGAGGGGACTCTGGCATGAGACTGGGTTAGACCCTGGATGGGATGCCATAGTTACTGTACTGCCTCTGACTTTTATTTTAATTCGGAAATTGTTTGGGATTTATTTACAAAACTCTCCGTTATCAGATATAGTTTAATTATAGGCAGATTAAATAGAAACTAAATGCAAAATACAAATAGGAATGTTTTAATTTTCTGTCTAATTAAACTATTTATTAACCTTTCTTTTAACATTTTCACCTGCTTAGATCGTTATAAAAGTTTAATCTTGTGAGCCCAATAAGTTAAAACAAACCGTTAAATACAGTAGTTAACAATGCCATTAGAAACTGATCAGCATGGGAACTGCTATTTATTCAGCAAATCTGGCAAATGTATAGAACTTGTGCAGCTGCATCACACTGTCACAGAATTTTTGTTGACACGGCCAGTCTTTCCAGTCGTGCTCACACCTCCAAAATCATCAACTTGTCTAATCGTAGTGCTGAGTTTTAAAAAACTCTTAAACAAGCTCTATCTGAGGCTAGAATCATCTGGACTGCCGTTTCAAATTGTTATGTTTCAAGTTTTAATTTGAATTAAATGCGTTTTACGATTGTGCCCAAGTGTCAAAACTGTACAAATGCAATATAAAGTAAATATAATGTTAGTCTGTGCTCTCCCTGTGATCAGTGGTGCACAAATGAAGGTTTAATCTTAATTAAATTCAGATTTAAGTATATGACTCCAAGTCAATAAAAGATCTGACTCCAAATTATAACCTTCTGGTTTTCAAGCTGTTATGATGCACTACATAACCACCAGCTGATATCATTTTAGTATTCTTAGCCTTATTTGAAATATATCAGGCATTTCTGTTGCCCATGTACTATGTTCCTCAAAAGAACCGATTTGAAATGCTGTTTGGCTTTTTTACATCTATGACTGTCTGCTTTTACATATTTAGTTGGCAGATAAACCAAAAGCCTGTCTCACATGCTAAGTAAAAATCTGTCAAATGCTCACTGCTGGACTTTCTCTCAACCACGCTTCACAAAATGAATGCTCTTTCTCGTGCCCGCTACACAGTGGGTATTCCGAGCCATTCTATAAATGTGTCTATATGTCATGCACCTCTAGCTTTTCCCTGCTGTTAAAAAACGAACAGAAGTTTGTCTTTCATTAGAGGGTCAAACCAAAACGCAGACGCAATTCATTTAGAGCACAGTGTGAGCACTTCCTGCTAACTCAAGCCTTAAAAAAAACGAGCAAAAAACAAAAGATCATACATTCAGACACAAGGAATACATTTCCTAACTAGACAGTTTCATTTTTTATCACTTTGGGTGATAACTATAACCCCATGGATAAAGCTGTTTTTATAAGACAAGCTTTAAGCAGATTATCAAAAAGTATTTATCATTTTGTGCCATCTCATCACAGTTCACCACACAGCAACTCTGGCGACCACCTGCTGTTTTACTTGCGCTAAACTGGCAACATGCTGGCATCAACAGAGTGACATCACTAGTTATGGCACTTGCATAAGCTCTATATCTTGCATAAGGGTTTGTATCACAAATTAATTTCCTTCCACTCTTTCTATTCACCTTTTTTTTATTACAAAACCATTTATTACACTTAGCATTTTCAGGATAAACAAAAAAGGAACCTCTTATTGTACACATAACCTTTCTTTTGGCTGTTCCTGTCAAAGGTCGCCATGGTGAACCATCTGATCTGCACACGACCCTTCCTCTTTATCCGGGCCTGTGATTGGCACTGCATCCAATGGCTGGGTAGAATGGCGTGTGACAACCCACCAATGGCAGGGCTCGAACTCTGATCCTCAGATCGACAACCTAGAGCCTTAGCCACCTCAGCCACCACCTATTTCTGTATACGTCTTATTGTCAACTTTTAACATTTCCGAACCTAAACATGGGAACGCAAGAAGCAAATAAATTTCCACAACCCCAAAGATGCAGTAAAAGTCTGAACACTGCAAGGACAAAGAGGGAAATAAAAGAAAGCGTACATATTTTAAGGCCATGCTGGATATAAAGAATGAATGATCAATCCTGGGGAAATGGGAGGCTGAGAATTGGATGAGACTTTCTTTGTGTGTGTGAGTTTAACTGGTTATTTGAATGCTTCCAGAAATTATAAAAAAAAAAATTAAAAAAAATTAAACGCAGCCGAAATGAAAAAGGAAGAATACTGTTAAAGAAAGGGAGCTGATAGAACATTTAATCAATGAATATCGGCTTTGTAAAATGAAAGAATAATTCAAATTCATGATGCCGAACAATGTCAGTATTTCCCTTTTCATTAACATGATATCGCCTTGACCATTAACTTTTCAAATCTACTGAAAGGAACAGACACTTCGTCTCACTCACTATGTAGGCTATTTTGAACATGATAAAAAAAAAATTAAAAAAAGCCCACATGTTAATTTAACTCCTGTGGTTTGACCCTGAACCTGGTACTTCACCTTCGATAGAAAATTACATAAAAATTTAAAAATAACACTGTCTGAATAGAACCATGACGTGGGTAAAGTATGTGGCCTGAGCTTTCAAATGATCTCTAACCTTTATTTATTTATTTATTTATTTAGTTAATTAGTTAGTTAGTTATTTGTTAAGTCTGACATCAGCTACAACCAATGTATTAACAATATAAATGAAGTAAGTTTTTATTTGAAACACAGCAGAGTTTAAGATGGTGTTTTGGGGACTAAATCATGGACGTGGTAAGACTGTGTAGGGACTACCATTTGGAAGGTCCAAGGTTTGACCCGAGCACCACCAGGCTGCCACTGTTGGGCCCTTGAGCAAGGTTCTTAACCCTTAAATGCTTATATTAGGGCCAATGCCAAATGCCATACAATGTAAATGTCTGCCAAATGCTGTAAAAGTGATTCAAAGATTTTTTTTTTTTCAAAGCCATTAAGTCTTTAAGCCAGTTGTCTATGAGGAGGACATATCATATTTCTAAAAAATTATCTGTAGTTAATTGTAATTGTAATTTTATAATAAGAAATAATAAACAAAAAGTTATATCATTTTTCAGTGTACAGTATGCGCACATGTATTTTTATTTCTGCCTTGGAAACAATGGTGAAATATATAATGGCACTTATGACAATCGAGCATTAAAAATGGATGTGAGAGAGAGAGAGAGAGAGAGAGAGAGAGAGACTGACTGTCAGGAAACCCATGCCAAACACAAAATACTGTTAGAGGCTCAGTGTTTTAGATCTATGACTGGAAACAGTAATAACACCATCTTAAATTGTCAAACAATGCCAAAGGTGTGTGTGTGTGTGTTTCTTTTTTTTTTTTTTTTTTTTTGTGTGTGTGTGTGTGTGTGTGTGTGTGTGTGTGTGTGTGTGTGCGCAAAACGGATTCATTAAAAAACAGCACAGCCTGCCGGTGTGAGAGAAACAGTGTTAAGTTTGCCGGCACTAGCAGGTGTCCAAAGCCCATGCAGTAGGCCACAAATCATGTAATAAATACTAAATACATTTTCCAGTAGGATTTTGCACACAAATAACCAGTGGTTATTTATTCTTTGCAGATACGTATCTGTCAGGAGGATTACACCGGCTGACAGTTGGGAACATATTCCACGCCGGAGTGACAGTTCTGTCCATAACGCTTATCAAACTTTCATGTAACTCCTCCGGATTGTGATATATAGCATAATAGTTCTCGCCTCACCCAGAGTAATGTATGATCTACAGCTTTACAAATGTACCATCTCAGGGAAAAAAACGAGAGGGATACCGCTGCTCAACAATCCTCCCTATACAGGCAAATACAACACAGTTTAAGTGTGGATTAAAAAAAAAATAAAAATGGACATGAGATACCACTGTGGCATCACGTTAGGAACACGGAATTCAACCCGTTGATGTGAAAAGCCTTTATTGTCGCATACACCCTGCAATTTTATGGCACTCATTGTGAAACAGGCTGCAGGACATTAATGATAGCTACTGAATATAAAGACATTATATTATATGAAGATTATATGAAGTATACAGCACATTAGGATGCCTATACACTGTGTTATTTTTCTTTGCTGAATGTGTTGCAAAAAGCAGTAAAATGTCTGTAAGCAGCAAGGAGCAAAGAAATCACCAAAGGGTAAAGAAAAAAACAATCCCTGTGTCCTTCCGCAACCTAACTTGACAAATGTCTGCGTTCACGCCATTGAATTTCCACTGAAGTGTAACACTGTTGGACAGGAGCGCAGGTGCTGAACACACAATGAGAGCAAACAAAGGTAAAGTGATAATACATCTATTTTGGCGGAGCTTAGTATACAGAGAATCAACTATTATTTGTGTTTCTCATTCTGATCAACCAACCTGCAGAAAAGAGATACTGTCAAGAGGTATAACTAGGAGGACAGGATCTTAGCAGGTTGATTAAAATCACCAAAAGAATGTAGGACAAGGAGAGAATATTAATATGTTTGAACAGTCTCGCGACCTGCCGAAGCCTCTGCAAATTGCAACTCCCGGCCATTAGACGACAAATGAGCATAAGAAAGGATATAACCTAATGCGTAATCCGTCATGGGATTATCTTGTAGCTGAACTGGGATTTTCACTGTGTTTGCAACAAATCCTCTTCCTCTAGGACAAGATAACGTGTTTGCCTGTCTCGGTCTCATCACTAAGCCTCTACCTCCCGGGTGACTAATAACGTGTCGAAAGTTGCATTGATTTTGTGATGAGTTTTATTTCACCTCTTTTACCCTTCACAGTAAGCCTCTGCTGTCTAAAAATCACAACGGTTATAGTTACACGTTCTTTTTTTATGAAAAAAAAAAATCAAGTTTTAAGTTTTATTGGTATATGCACAGTAAAGAAACATTTTTCCCCATACAGTAAAATTCCTCCCTTGCTGGCCTCAGTGAATGCCTCAAAAATTGTAAATATAGGTATAAATAGATGAAAAAAAAAATAAAACAGAATTGAGAAAAAAGCTATACATTACAAAGGGGGACGTAAAAAAAAACATCGTAAGACCTATCGTAATGACCCCTTGTGGGGAGCAACCGAAAGACAACCACATTTTTTTACGCAAATTAATCATGTTGCCAATTAATTATATTGATCATATTGCAGTTGGTGTGTGTGTGTGTGAAAAGCAAGATGTGGTTTGGGAAGAAAAATAAACTGTGCATTGTTCAGAGAACTTCAGATTCCCGTCTTTACCATTTTACTCTCACTGAAGTTATTTAAGCGAACCCGATGCGGAAGCTCGGTCACAATATGACCAAATTTGACCCTAATGGCTTCCCATAATTGCAGCATGGTTACCTAGCGGAGTGTGCTAATTGCACGTTTAACTCAGATAATAAGATGACTGAGGAACAGTGTTGGGTGTAGAGTACTTGGATTACTTTTTTGATGTAACGAGTAATCTAATGCGTTAGGTCCCCCATTTAAGTCCTCAGTTATTTAGTTACTTTTTCAAAAATGTAATCTTTTATTCAGACAATTTATGCAACCTGTGAGCCAAACAGTAGTCATTCCCAATCAGTTATTGTGTGTGTGTGTGTGAAAGTCATCCTACAAGCCCCGCCCCCGATAACCCGTCCCCCTCTGTTATTCCTGCTGTTATACCCCTGAGATCTCGTTGCATGGAGGCTCCATGTTGTCTCCTTGGGAAGCGTGTGGTGACTGGGGGCAGTTCCACATGACCATGAAAATGGTCTTGAACTCGGCTGAGTCAGACAGCTGTTCTCTGATGGCTTGTCACTCAATAGTTCAGGACTGAAATTCCCCAAAACTGTTTTGTGCCTGAGCCTTCAATAATGAAAGTGGACTTCATATTAATTTAAACACATATCCTGTCATCCTAACCCTCAGCATGACCGCAAAACAATTCCTGCTATCTGATGCTACCCAAATGAGGATGGGTTCCCCTGTTGAGTCTGGTTCCTCTCAACGTTTCTTCCTACTGGGAAACTCAGGGAGTTTCTCCTTGCCACCATCGCCCTCGGCTTGCTCATCAGGGACTATATGGTAGTTATAATTTATACATACAGTATTTCCTTAGGCATTTTTTATATTTAGTTTCATTCTGTAAAGCTGCCTTGTTACAATAACCACGGTTGAAAGCACTATATAAAAATAACTGAATTAAATTGTACATCAATTTTCTGTTATTGATATTTGCGAAAATGAAAAATTAATTAATAGAGTAAAGTATAATATTTCTATTATTGAGGGCACATTGTGTTCCCACCAAAATATAAAAAGCAATCCCAAAAAGATTTCTGAACATATTGCTCAGCTAGAGTGACAGTTCTGTCCATAACACTTATCAAATTTTCATACATAGAACTCCCAAGTGATATATTATGGGATTCACTTCACTGAGGAGAATATATAATATACAGCTTCAGAAGAGGAAAAGTCATTAGAAAACTAATGCACTAAAGCTGCCTTGCATTTAGCAAAGAATCTCTGTGAGACAACGGGTCTTTGCGACCCGATGTCAGGAGAAGGGTTCACCGACACCAAAAAGAGGAAAAAAATTAATCCAGAAATGATGGCAATACTCGCAGAGACGTTAAATGAAAAAGTGATGATTTATTTACAGTGCTCAAGAGAGAAAAAAAAAACAACCAAAGCTATATACAATGTAACAAAAACAAACGGCACCAAAGTTGCATGCTCGCTCGCCAGGTAAACCGACCCAGCATACTGGTTTGGGGCTCTCTTTTATAGAGCAAGCCCCGCCCCCTCAGAACAAACCAAGTTGAAAAAAATTGGAAGGGGAAGTGGTAAGTATATACATTTTTACCATCACACACAATATACATAGAACACGACATCCACTCTATGTTCCTTTGTTTAGACATCGCATCAATTAGTATATACAAAAATAAGAAATAAAATCATAATCTAAACCCCTTCCCTTTAATTCCCCTTTCAGACAATTAATAGACGAGTCCGCTTCCGATTGCTTTGCGCCAGCGCGTCGCAACTCTGGCACTATATAGCCAGGCCGCTAGGTGGCGCTTGGGTTGGCCGGCTGATGGTGTGGAAGCCCAACTATTCAGACACTAACAATTACGGGAAAACACTTACAAAACAAAACCCAGCTTTAAAAATGTGCGTCGTTATGCACAGCGTGGATTACTTTGGGGAATGGAAATGGAGTCGATATGTTTGCGTGTATGTGAACCAGAATGCAAATGGCGTGTGTGTGGGCGCACCCACATCGCCTAAGCAGGGGATTACAGAGGAGGAGTGAGGTAAGATGTGGTGTGTGTGTGTGTGTGTGTGTGTGTGTGTGTGTGTGTGTGTGCAAACCAACAGAGACAGGTCACTTTGTGACAATCTCAAGAGGGAAAAAAATCCAACAGTGCAGATCTTCCTATGGGAGATCAGCCACAACATTAAATCCACCAGTCTAATATTGTGTGAATTCCCCTTTGTTGCCACCAAAACAGTAATGGACTCCATAAGACATCTGAAGGTACTGTTGTATGCTGTGGTTTCTGGCACCAAGACATTAGCATCAGATCCTTTAACTCCTGTATGTTATGAGTTGGAGCCGTCATGGATCCGACTTGTTTGTGTGTCATGTTTCTCAAACCATTCCTGAACCCTTTTTGCAGTGTGTCAGGGGGTATTATACTGCTGAAAGAGGCCACTGCTGTTAAATAACACTGTTGCCATAAAGGGGTGTACTTGATCTGCAGCATTGTTTAGGTAGGTGTCGAAGTAACATCCACATGAATGGCAGGACCAAAGGTTTCCCAGCAGAACTTGGAAAATCGATTGACTTTTTCCCATAATGCATTCTGGTGCCATATTTTCCAAACACACTCGGCCATCCACATGATGTGACAGAAAACATGATTCATCAGTCCTGGCCACTGCTTCTTCCACTGCTCCGTGGTCCAGGACTGATGCTCACATGCCCATTGTGGGTGCTTTTGGTGGAAGACACATTCCAGCATGGGCACCCTGGCCGGTCTGTGGCTATGCTGCCCCATATGCAACAAACTGTGATGTACAGTATTGTGTGTTCTGGCACCTTTCTATCAGAACCAGCATGAATTTTTCAGAAATTTGAGCTACATTCACTCTTCTGTGAGATCGGACCAGACAAATTAGCCTTCACTCCCCACGTGCATCAATGAGTCACCCATGACACTGTCGCTGGTTAACCGGTGTTCTACCACACTTGGTAGGTACTAAGCACTGCATACCTGGAACATTTCACGAAACCACATTTGCCTTTGTCAATGTCAATCAGATCACTACACCTGCCCATTTTTCCTGCTTCCAATTCATTGACTGCTACTACTGCCTTTGGGACTTATCATGGTTGAACCTGAGGGTGCTCATCTTTTTGAGGTGTAGGCAAAAGGACATCATAACCAGATCATGTTCGAGGTCTATGTCTGCTCCTAGAAAAGGATCTTGTCTGCACAAGACATATGTCTGATCTTGGCATTTAAGTTCACACTTAAATGCAAGCACCTCTGAACTTCAATATAGTCAATTTGGCTGCAATGTTTAGGGCTGTTATAGCTGGCCAATTCCAGGACCTCAGGCCTCACTTGTTCATTTGTTTCCCACTTGTGTCCTTCCAATTTGTATAGGTATCCTCTCAAACTTTTGTATAACAGTCACCTTGAATAACAATGATATCCTTATTTGGTAATTGATCCAGGACATACTTTAGTTGATAGCAAAGGTCCTCTACACTGATGTCTTCACAGTCAGATGTTAAACCATATACGTGCATGATTGAAATGTTAAAAGGAATTGCTTCCTTTTTTGGCATTGAAATTTCCATGCTAGTTATTATATGCTTGAACGTTTAAACCCCAGGACATTTAGAGAGCCACTTCAAAGCTCAAAGCAGATCAGCGAGGCTGAGTTGAGTTTTTCCTACAGAATATAATGATACCATAATTAGTAGATTGCAATCTCAACAAAGTCACAACCATCTTTGGAGAAATCCAAAAGTGGAAAATTGTCTATGACCTGTGGGTGAGTACTGTAGGATCGCATTCTCTCTCTCTCTCTCTCTCTCTGTCCCAGCTTTCCCCCCAGTCGAAGACATTACATATTTAAGACACAGTAATAAAGTCTTCTAATAAAGAATGCAGTGGTTTTAAATCTAGTGGAAGGTCAATAAAACTTGTCTGTCAAACCCATTAACCTGAAATCAATTTAAGAGTCATGTAGATTAACACACATGCAGTCTGTCTATCTATCTATCTATCTATCTATCTATCTATCTATCTATCTATCTATCT
>JAOVVA010083316.1:0-12729 GCA_028565275.1 Leiocassis micropogon
ACAAAAACACGGGTTGAATAGGGCTTATTCCATGAATGAGTTAACTCGTCATGGAGGTCGCCAAAGAAGGGGAGGGATCGTCGTTGAGGCCCCTTCCCTGGCCACCCGACAGAAACCTGTCATCTAACTTTGAGCGCTTGGGGGATTTTTTATTTTTTTTGCTCCTGCGGCCAGTCGAGGTATAATCGTTCGACCGCACGTTTTTTTACTACTTCCAGTAACTCCTCAGACGCTCAGCCATCATTAGAGGAGCACTCTGAGGTGGCTATCTCCATTTCCGCGGAAGCAAGAGAGGAAGTCTCTCCTGCCCATTCACAAGAAGTGCCGCAGCGCGCTTGAGAAGTGGACGCTAAAACTTCCTGATCCGATGAGAGCGCGAGAGAAAGGGGGAATTCCGTCTCATGCACGTCTGCCAGATCAACACGTGAACCCCAGGAATGTGCCATGGCTCGCGGTTTCGTTTTAAAGAAGCGCACATAGCACTCAAAACAAAAAGTGTGGAGATTAAAAGAAATCTGTCACATGGAGGCATGCATCTCCTATCGAACTCTGCCATATTATGGTGAGTTATCTAACACTTTCTTTCTTTTTTTTGTATATTCGCTTGCACACACACACGCAAACACAATGCGGACCTTGAAGACAGAAAGACCTGAGGATGTTTCCGGTTCACTCCTATTTATAACCTGCAGGTGCACCTCATCAGATGACGTCACCTGACCGAGGTTATATAAGCCAAAATTTGGCGTGTTTGATACACACATGCTTCACAACCGGTAGAACAAAGAGATGTTCCCATAGTGTTTTCACGCAGCATCGAGTGTAGCTTTTGAAAGGGAACCACTATTTCAACCACAAAAGCTGTTAACTGCTCTGAAAAGGGTTGGACAAACATGGGATAAAATTTGTGTAGGCTTCAGGGATTCTAGTTTTTTAGAATTATCATAAAATAAAAAGTGAAGGAAGCTCTCAGCAGCATTTCTAATAAAGTTTACATATTTTTTATAGAGAAATAAATAAATAAATAAATAATTAAAAATCCACATGCTTCTGAGGCTGCTTTAGTCTGCAATAATGTTACACTCTGTATGTCTGTGGTGGTCTTCAAGATTGATAAACAGTTACTGGTGATGTCTACAAAGACAGTATGTACTGTTGGTGGGACATACAGTAGCTTGAGACTACAGAGTGGCTGTGACAAAGCTAAAGTTAGCACATTATTTAATTCATATATTTAATTGGATAATCGTATAAAAAAATACTGATACAGGTAATGTACAAATGCTAAATATCAGTCCCAATAATCCACCAGGCCAACAATCTGTCAACACCTAATCAGAACATTAGAGAAAGAATATTTCTTGATGAAAAAACAAAATCCATAGTTGTAACTAGTGTTTTTACCATGGCCACTACAAAAAAAATAGGGAAAAATGCTCCCAAGAATGGTATCAACATTTCAGACATTTGCAAAACAAGATTGGTGTATTTAAAATGGACAAAATTTCTCCCTAGTCGTTGCGTTTATTCATGCCATCTAATTCAGCGCATTTTTAAGCTCAGTACAGTGGAACCTTGGATTGCGAGTAACTCAGTTTGCAAGTGTTAAGCAAGACGAGCAAAGATTTTTAATAAATTTTGACTTGAAAAATGAACAAGTTCTGGTTTACGGATACAGAGTATCAAGTATCACGCATGCGCTTCTTGTTTTGAATGCCGAGCGTCACATGATCACAACTGAGCCAATGGTTTTTCTCTCTCTTGCGCTGCAGAATTGTGGGTAATCTCCCTAGTCTCCCCTGTTCGGTCTTTGTGCGTGTCTCTCACTGGTATAATCAACATCCGTGCACGTGTGTACTGTTTACTATAACCTATAACACTGTGACCACGTGTGTGCGCATAAAACATATTTTATTTTGTGTTTGTATGTGTGTGTACAGCGCACGTGTACTGTTTATTATAACACACGTGTGTGCGCATGTAAAGCAAGAGAACGTCTCAGAGAGGTTAAAGATCCATTTTCTCTCTCCCTGTGTCAGCCTGCTGTTATGTGTGTGCGCGTGTGTCATTGGACACCGTGCGCCTTCACACACACCCCTCCTCCTCTCGCCTTTACACACACACACACACACACTTTCTCTCTCTAATGGAAACACTGCTCTGTTGCGATTCCTTTCAAAGGTAAAGTACAGGTTAATTTGTTTTATTTTTACTTTACAGCAGTGATTCTGTTAGTATGCACTCATGCGAGTGTTCCTTGTTAATTTAAAACAGTCTTTCCGTTAATGTGTGTGTGAAAAACTTAAATAAGAGAGGAGGATGGGTTAATGTATAATACGAGAAGAGGGAGAAGAGGGGTCTGATTCCTCCTCTCCTCTTACTTTAGCTTCACACACATACACAAACAAACACACACACACACACACGCAGAGCCTGTGCGTATAAAAGGAAACACTTTTCTGTTGGGATTTATTTTTACTTGTTTTAAAGGTAAAGTGCAGGTTCATTTTTTATTTTTATTTGTAAAACTTGTAAAATTTGTTTTATTTTGTATTAATTATTTTAATGTTTTTATTTTTTTTAGGCCGTGGAAATAATTTAAGTTTCCATTATTTCTTATGGATAAATTTGCTTTGATCTACAAGAACGAATTTCCGCTTTCATAACGAATTATGTTCATAATCCAAGGTTCCACTGTATCTCACCTCAGTTTAAGTTTGAGTGTGTGTGCATGTGTGTGTACACCTGAAAGCTCTGCCATGCTCATACTGTGTATTCTCCAATCATGCACAGGAGTACATGTGACTAATCTCATCAAATCAGCTATTAAGTTGCATCTTGGATAATTTGAGTTAGGCATATTTTTATTCCTGCCACGTATTGATTCCTTGTTCGATAAACTCATTTTGATACCAAGTTTGTTACTGCATCATGTCTGGTTGCTGAAATATGGCAAGAGTGAATTTGTTTACAAGCGCCTCAGAAAACTCAATGGAAATCCTATTTTTAAAATATTTAAATGAGGATTCCATGACATAGTGAAATGAGGAAACCCTCAGCCTCATTTTCACACCAGAATTTCCCTGCTACCCCTAAAAATAACTTTGTCAGCAGCAAGATTTTATAGTGAAAGATTTTATTGCTTGTTTTTCTATCATAACTGGAGTAACCAGCTTGAATAGTGCTCAGTAGCCCACAGTAGTGTCACAAACCTGAGAAATTCTTTAATAATTAATTTATCCTGGACTTTAACTCATAAAGTTCACACCATAGCAGTTGGCCCTAAACTTACCTGTGTCTCTCCTTTTTACTTGCCCAGGCTGCTGCAGGAAGTAGAAAAGTGAAGAAAACCGCCCACACACCCTCACCTGCCCCACTGTGGCATAAAAGGACCTTTCAATCAAGGGAGGAAAGCATGGACGCTGAGGTAAAAAAAAAAAAAAAAGGTCCTGTCAGCACTGCCCCTAGTGTCAAAAGACAGCACCCAGAAAAGTGGCCCCTGCCCCACTAATCCCACTAAAGCTCATGTAGATAATATTACCAGGATAGCATTCTTTCACCTCAGAAATATTGCCAAGATAAGAAATATACTGTCGCTAAACGATGCAGAAAATTCTTTTATGCTTTTTATGCTTTTAGTGAAATCACTGTTAAGAACTGTTATCCACTTCCTTTAATGACTACTGCCTTTGAGCTGCTCCAGGATGCCCATATTTTCACCAAGCTAGACCTGAGAAGCTAGACCTGAGAAATGCTTACCACCATACCCTGTTTCTGACGCAACAGCGCTTCTGGTGGCCCACCATCAAGGAAGATGTTGGAAACTTTGTGGCATCCTGCAATGTATGTTTCAGGAATAAGACTACAAATGGGTCTCCTAAGAGGCACCAAGGTTCATTGGCCCATTCACCATTACCCGCATCATCAACCCATGTTCTGTCAGACTGGCCCTGCCACCGTCCATGCGCCAGGTCAATCCCACCTTTCACGTCTCCCAGATCCATAGGTTGGTTGCGTGTCAATTGGCTCCAGTTGGGTACCAGCCAGATTTATACTAGATCAGTTTCTGATTACTGAGTGCCACAGACTCCACCCGAGGCACCTGCTAGAATGCCTGGTGACGTTGGTAGTGGTTGGGGGGGGGGGGGTGTTACTGTCACGACCCGCAAAGCCACAGCCCTGTCATGATCCCTGTACACTCCGATTCCATGATCCACCCCACAGCTTTCTTTACACAGCCTCATTCTCCACTCTGCACACCTGTACTCAATCTATAATCCCCTTTCCTCCCTACTTAACTTGCACTCAGACTACATCTCCTCACCAGATTATGGTGCACTCACCATGTCCAATATTCCAGTGCACTTTCTCATCTTGCCTTCTCGTTTTTGACTACGTCTCGTTTCAATGACCATGTCTTCGCCTTACGTCACGGATTATTCGCTGTTTCGGATCTCTCCGGTACTGACCTTAAGAACTGTTTCTCGACCACGAGCCTGGATCATGGTCCTTTCCTCTACTCTCCGGTTTTGACCTCTGCCTGTTCCCCGGCCACGAGTAATCCCCATGCGTCTGCGTCACCTGCGAGCATGCTCGAGCTTAATTTACTCACACCAGGAACTCGAGAAGTCACTGAGGTGCATGGCGTCTCGCAACACAGCTTCTTGGAGCCGATTTCTCCCATGGACCGAGTATGCTAATAACTCGTTCCCCACTTCCACCACTGGAATGTCCCCTTTCCCCGTTGTCTCGGTTACCAACCACCACTGTTGCCCACCCAGGAGGAAGAAGCCGCGGTCCCCTCAGCTCAAGCCTTTATTCGCCGCTGCAGGAGGACATGGCAACGTGCTCGTACCCATCGCGGAGCTCATCACCTCACGCACAGCTCTCTGCTTCCGCATCTCACTCAAGCTCAAGTTACGCCAGATTTCATCGCGGAGTTCATTCATCTCGTGCTGGTTCTTCACTTCCGCATTCAGTACGAGTTCAAAGTGCACACGCCGGCCCGAGCAGGTTTCTAATCTAACTGTCACGTCTGCCTTATACACAGATTTAAGCCTGCCTTGCCATAACAAACCTCAAAGGATCATTTCTTGCTCATCATCGACAGTAACAGCACTGAGATCATATGTTAAACTATATGTATCCTATTAAACTATATGGAACCTATACTGCGCATGCGTGAGCGTGCAGCAGCTTGGTGCGGTTGCTCTCGGAATTATTTGAATCTTGAATCTTGAATGTATCACTCTGCCTCACAGGTGCCCTAATTACTGTTAATTACACTTACTGTCAGTCATCAGCAAGGGAGAGTATGGCAGTACTGTCCGCAACACTGAGGAAACAGGAACTGCCTGCCAAAACCCTCATTCAAAACCAGTCATGGAAGCAATTTTAGCAAGATCTGGTCATATCTGATCAATAACATATCTGCCATGTTACATCATGATAAAAACACTTTGTCTCATTAATAATTGCTAAAAAAGATAGAAAAATGTACTAGGAAAAGTTGTTTTTTTGCTAGAGAAAGTTGTTAACTCCTGTTAATTACACTAACTCTCATTTGTTATGTACTGGTGAAGCAAAATAACTTTTTAAATAAACAAACACATCATAATTTGTTGTTGATAAAATGGTGTTTGTGGCACACAAACAGGCTTTCCCCTTGTGCCTACAACCACATCATGAGGTTTAGAGATGCCAAGAAGGAATACAAGGGAGTCCATCTACCACAGTCAAGATTTAAGGCGCGTGTGGTGTAGAATATGCTGTATCAAGGATTACAAAGGAGATAACCCATCCAAAGTCCCAGGACTTGATGGCATCCCAGGCCAGGTCATAAGGGGGTGTTCACTGACCAACTTAAGGGGATGCTCACCAGTATCTTCAACTTCTCTCTGGGTCAGTCAGTGGTCCCTACCATCTTCAAGGTGCAGGATTACAAATTTCAAAAATGTTAAATCTAGCTTCCAACGTAATAGCATATAAACTGAAAGAGTTATGTACATTGGGTTTTACATTTTGAGGTAAAGATGATGACATTCTAAGAAGATCAAGTCTGGTAGCCCAAGTGTCTGAGACATTAACCTTTTGTCTTTATGTACTTCCTGACCACTGGGTAGGGTCCCAAGGTAAATGTGAATGCCAATCTCAAGGCCAGGCTGTGCCTTTGTCTCCATGATAATGTGAAGGTCTGGGCAATACTGTCAGGCTTATTAGATTAGTACCTATGCATTTGAAAGGCACTGTTATGCTGATGAGATCAGGGCTGGGGAACTTCCGTTACCAGGCTGATTCCTGTACTACACTATGTTTTGTGTATGTTTTCAGAAGTCACACAGCTGATGTCACAAATTCTAACTGAATCTAAATTCAACCATTTTGAGTCTGCTATTATTCATCCGGTTTTCACCTTTGGTCCAGCAGCCGGATGAATATACTGTGGCTCCTGAATCACTGCTGTCATATTTGGCTCAACAAATTCACAGTTTGGGTCACAGTGGTACAGCGACGATGAATCACAGGTTCTCAAATCAATGGTGGTATCCAAAATTCAGAAATGTAGCCATCGAAACAGTCAAGAGATGCGTTACATGTGAGAAAAATAATGATATGCCAGCAGTAACTACCGCAGCAACACATACCCCAGCTTCACCAGGACCATTTCGTCACCTGCAAGTTGATTACATATCGTTACCTCCTTGTAAAGGAAAAACTGTCGTCTTGGTAGTAATAGACACGTTCTCAAGATGGGTAGAAGCTTATCCCACAGGGCATGCTACAGCTGCACATGCTGCTAAATGTCTTGTTACTGATTTCATTCCTAGATGGGGATTACCAGATTACATCGACTCAGATCAAGGAACACACTTCACAGGAAGGGTCAAGGAAGTGTCTAAAATGTTGAAGATTAAGTGGAATCTTCACTGCCCATACAGGCCACAAGCATCAGGACAGGCTGAACGAGCGAACTGAACAATCAAAGCCAGGATAAGCAAAATGCATAGGAAGGAGTACCATGGGTCGAAGCGTTGCCAGCGGTACTGTGTAGTATGAGAGCATCACCTAACAGATCAGTAGGACTGAGCCCTCATGAGATTATTACTCATGAGGGCCCAATGCAAATGCCAGGTGTGATTGATCTTAGAAACCACTTGATGGCTGTCCCGAGACCCATACAGCCAGGCATGGTTAGCTTTCACAGTTGACTATGAGCAATACCAGTGGACCCATCTGCCACAGGGATTTCAAAATTCTCCGACCATACAGTGCATCCGGAAAGTATTCACAGCGCATCACTTTTTCCACATTTTGTTATGTCACAGCCTTATTCTAAAATGGATTTAGAATAAAATGGATTAAATTCTCACCACCTACAAAGGAAGCCACAACAGAAGATACAAAAATACACAACGCAGAGAATCAAATACGAGAACTTCAGTCATCCATCAACATGATCAAGATTGCCGTACTAGTACAAAATCCAACAAGACATTCTTGATCTTTCAACCAAATTACACCAAATGACTGAAGATAATTCTTCAGGGTTCGGAAACATGTTAGGGAAACCATGAATGTGGATCTAGGAAATAGCAATTCTGCTGTTGTTTTTCCTACTGGTGTACTATGTATGCGTCCACAGCATCAAGCGTTTCACTCAACAAATAACCCATGCCTATCAAGAAGAAATGACAGCTCCAACCAAAAAAGACTATTACCCATAAGAACTTCACAGACTCTAGCTAGATGTTTGTTCATATGTCATCATGGCATTCATCTCTACAATCAACAACAGAACAAGTGCTATGTGCCTGTAACGATCACAAGTTACAAGATTTAAGTGTCTAAATTTGTATTTTAAATCTAGCTTTCAACGTAATAGCATATAAACTGAAAGAGTTATGTACATTGGGTTTTACATTTTGACGTAAAGATGATGACATTCTAAGAAGATCAAGTCTGGTAGCCCAGGTGTCTGAGACATTTACCTCTTGTTCTTATGTACTTCCTGACCACTGGGTAGGGTCCCAAGGCAAATGTGAATGCTAATCTTAAGGCAAGGCTGTGCCTTTGTCTCTATGATAATGTAATGGTCTGGGCGATACTGTCAGGCTGATTAAATTAGTACCTATGCATTTAAAAGGCAACCTGTCTTTTGTCTCAACGATTACCCACCAGTGGCACTAACATCAGTTATCATAAAGTGCTTCGCTTCTAAAGAATTGCTCATATTTGCTGCAGAAAGGGGTAGAATTGGCACAGAACATCACTGGAAGCATGCTCCCATGCATCCATGATATACAGTATATTATTGATGAAGCTTATTTAGTATGATTCAGGACCACAACCACCCAGCACAGGTGTTTTCTAACTGCTAATACCCCTATCTCACCTATGCGGTTTTGCGCGGTGACCGTAAGTACGGTTCATCATGATTTACCGTGAGTTTTGGCGCTGTGACTACATTTCCAACTTTCTGCGCGAAAAATTAAACGTTAAATTTTTTTGCTGGCCCTCACGGAAGCTTGCATACCTTGCAGAACTTTGCAGGATGTCACTTGCGGCGGCTCATGGTGCCCAACACCACATCTCACCCTAAGTCAAAGATAGGGGTATAACAGGAGCCTGTCTGCACGTACCAAGAGACTGAAAGACAGTTTCTATCACCAGGCTATCAGGATTATTAACTCAAATGAACAATCTAAGTGATAATACATACACACAATGTTTCTGACACTAAAAACCTTGTTTTAAAGGAATGGCTGCACAAGGACATCTAAAATAATTATCTACGTTGTGCAATACAATTTTTATGTACATTATGTGGAGTTTAATGTACCATATGTTAACCATGTACAATAACACATATACACATACAGTATATAGTCAACCAGAATGCCTATTACTGCCACATTCACAGCTGTGGTAAAACGACAGCGGGCAAAATAAATCAGTCACATTTTAAAGTCATTCGTGAAATGACCTCCAAGTGGTGCAAAGGGACATTTTGCAAAACAGTCATAAAAAATTCATAACAATATGTTCTATCGAAGAAATGCTACAGTGATGGTAATTTTCACATGTGAGTATTTACTGTACAATAATGAGCTAAAAAAAATAAACATTGGTTAAATGTTGTTTAGACAAGACAATCAAGTTCAGTATCTGACAATTTTATTTGTACAAAAAATTAACTGTTATATGGCCTATCTCTGTTTGTATCTGTTTATTGGTATTTTTAAAAAATAGATTTAAAGACATCAAACTTTAAATATTGAAATAACTGGAAAAATAAATTAAAATAACTCAATAAATTGTCTTACATTTGTGTAGATATTTCATAGGATTTTTTTCAGGGATTTTGTTGTACTAAATATTTATGCAGTATAATCAGGGCCTCTTAATTCCCTATTTGTTCTAGGTTATTGTTGTAGTTTTAGTGTTACTGTGTGTGCTTTACAATGTCAGACAACATTCAAATGCAAATAATGCACACTTCCCCCATTTCCCCAGGTATGAATATGTCTCAGCTGTTCACACCTATACATTCAGATTCCTTACACAAAACCTATAAGGCCAGAGAGAAAAACAAAAATGCACCCTTCCCCACTTTAAGATAACTCAAGTCAGCTCCTGGGACAAAAATTACTTTCAACCCTCTGGGTTCTGAGGCCTTTCTGAAGACTTGCAGTGCTTCAGACTTCTTTTTAAATTTATGTAAATTTCGAGTCTTCTAGATTATAGATTCTAAAATTGACATTGTTAGGCCTTGTTCACACAGACGTTTAATTTTTGGATAAACGAACACGCTCTGAACGTCCTAGACGTTTATGTTGCGTTTTGTAGTGGCGCTCGATTGACTTCTACACTGGCGTTCGTTTGGCTCTGTCTAACGCCAGCCTGCAGCCCAAATTGTAGTTTGTGTGTTAACCTGTGGAGGCAGTGTCGGGAACTGGATATGAAAGCCCTTGTCGTTTTATTTGAAGTGCCTCCTTTTAATATGGACCATTTTGCTATATTAGACATTAATCTTCTTGTTTTAAAAATTGTCGTAATACGGCGACGTAGGGAGAGAAAAAATCACCGCCGCTACTGGGTTCATCCTCTAACTGCACAACATCAGATTAAAACAAGTTTTTTTGTGGTTTATGAAGAAGTGCGAAAATTTCCGCGCAAGTTTTTCAATAACTGTGGGATGTCAGTTTCTACTTTTGATTGTCTGCTGCAGCTGGTGCAATGCCACATTGCACGCCAATCAACCAATATGCGATTTGGTGTTAGCCCCGAAGAGAGACTACTTGTCACTTTATTTTGCTTTTTTCCCGCATTTCCCTATGTATAGCATGTAGGATCATGGGATATATCCAGTCCTCCGAAGCGAAAAATGAACGCGAAGAAAATGCACTAGAAGCGTTTTCCTTGCGTTCGTTGGGATTTGAACGCCAAGAAAAAGCTGCATGCAACTTTTTTTGACGCCGCATAAACGCGCAGCCGGACAAGCGCACGTCACCAAAGCCCGTGTGAACACTCTCATTGACTCCTATGTGTAGAAAACCCTCGGCGCTTGATCCGCGCTCACCGGACGCTATGAACGCCAGAAAAACGCTCGATTTTAACGCTCATGTGAACAAGGCCTTACCGTTTTTTAATCCCTGGAATGGAAGAAATTACTTTCCTTATCAGAACATGCGTTTTATTATTTTTTAATCTATACACAATCATTTTCTTTGGTATTTTTTATAGAATATTTTAATTTTCTATTTTATAAAAATGGACCACTATCACTGCTGATTCCAGTTTGGGTTTTTCAGATAGATAGAGCAAAACCGTATGTCCCATTATAGAGACTCATCAGAAATGTCTCAAGACATCTATCTGAATAAACTCAAACTGGTATCAATGCTGGTAGTGGTCAATTTTTATAATATATAAAATTAAAATATTTTATAAAATACCAAAGAAACTTATTCCCTTTGTAAAATAGCATAAAAATCATGGGTTGTGTATAGAGTAAATAAAAACAATACAAAGCATATCATGATAAGGAATTCTCTGTCTCTTCCAAAACAGGGATTAAAAAACTGTTAAAAAAAAAAAAAAAGGTAACAATGTCAAATTTAGAATCCTTAGCTCAGTGGTCTGTGCACCCCCTCTCGGTCGGGCCTTTCTCTGAATATGCAATTTCATGGAGGTAGGGCTAAGAAAAACATATCTCAGTTTATTAATCCGCCTGCTCAGTTTTATTTATCCATGTACCCATGTAGTAAACTGGCCGCATGGTTGAGGAATTCGCAAAGACGGTTTAGTAAACCACGTACTCTGTTTAGTATTCAGTGTGCACGGTTTGTTGGGGTTTTTTTTTTTTTTTTTTTAACCACATGACCCTAAACTAAATTATAACACTTAGAAAGACCTTTTATTTGGGGTAAAGTGACTGATGCCTGACTTTTTTTTCAGCAGAGCCTCAGGTGACACCACACAGACTCAACACACTCAGATCAAAAAAGAGTGTCAACTCCCGAAAAGCAGACCAAACGTCATCAGCACGGTAAATACCCCCCCAAACAGCACAACAATTAGCATTTACAGGTCTTGCATCTGAACAGAATCATATACATATTACATCAATAATACATACATAAAAAAATTTATTCATACAGATATGCCTGTTTTACATGGAAATTTACAGGGTTGTCACTGAATGAGGTTTGGTCTCCGAAATGTTGAGCCACATCGTGATCCTCCTCTTTAATTTCCTACGTAGTCTAATCGTCGCTCAACCGCACGGCGCACCCATACGGTTTGTGAGAGCGTACCGGCAGATATTCATTGATAAATTATTGATTTCTTTGTTTTCGGCTATAGTGATGAAGGTAAGCATGTCAGCTCGCCTATATTCACGTTTCATACAAATTATGTAATCTGAAATTTGTTTTTAATTAGTTTATGTACGAGCAGACATTTTGCTTTCTATTAGTATTTCATGTCTGTGAGGCAAGTATACACAGAGTTTCGGTTAATGTTTTGAAGTGTTCAAGTTCACAGAAACCAATACAGAATTAAAGAAATTAAAGATTTGTAACATAGCATAAAAATTATGGGTTGTGTATAGAGTGATTAAAAACAATACAACGCATATCATGATAAGGAATTCTCTGTCTCTCAGTGGAAGCTCACCCCGTTTGCTTTCATTATTTTACAAATGGTTTACAAACGTTTTGTCGTATAGTTGAAAACTATAGACTAAAAGCGCCACTTAGCGGTAAAGCCAGTAAACGCACACCCCTAATGCCGTCGCCGTGGGAGATGCGGCAGTAAAATTGTTATTCTGGTTGAGTACCATCTGTATACACACTCACTTCTGCATATACATACATATATACATACATACACACATACATACATACACACATACAGTGGGTACGGAAAGTATTCACCCCCTTAAATTTTTCACTTTGTAATATTGCAACCATTTGCTAAAAACATTTAAGTTCTTTTTTTTTTCTCATTAATGTACACACAGCACCCCATATTGACAGAAAAACACAGAATTGTTGACATCTTTGCAGATTTATTAAAAAGGAAAAACTGAAATATCACATGGGCCTAAGTATTCAGACCCTTTGCTGTGACACTCATATATTTAACTCAAGTGCTGTCCATTTCTTCTGATCATCCTTGAGATGGTTCTACACCTTCATTTGAGTCCAGCTGTGTTTGATTATACTG
>JAOVVA010083327.1:0-12729 GCA_028565275.1 Leiocassis micropogon
CCCTAGTGACGGGAAGGGAATTGGACACGACTAGATTGGGGAGAAAATCGGGGAAAAAGAATTGGACAGGACTAAATAAAATAAATAAATTGTGTGCATTAAACATAAAATGGGTGAACGGAAATAAAAATTGTTGAAAATAATTATTTTAGTATTTTTGTAAAGCATTTATTTAAAAGGTAAATAAAGTTACATGTAAGCACATTTTTAAAATCAAAAAATGCATATTCAAAGTACAGATATTCTCACCCATTACACGAGAAAAAGTTTGGGACATATTTTTGTGAGAGTTCTTAAATATTTTATTTCAGTAACAAAACACTTTTACAAAACTGTCTGCCTTGCAGACATATATGCATTGCAATTAGGTAACTGTAGACCTACATGATTACAAATCAAAAGGAAGAAATGAAGATTTGAAAAAGTTCTCTTCAAAGCCTCCTTTCACTACCATCAAACATCCAATACACACATGCGGTATACACTAAACATGGCGAATGGTATGCTTTACTTGATTCATAAATCAATTAATGAAAACCAGCATAGCATACCGAACCTATACCGCACCTACACACTCCTACTTCTCCCTTTAACATAACCTGAAGAATAAATCTGAAAGCTTATCTTAGAAGCTGCTCACCTTCAATGTTCAATGTCATTGAAGCAAAGTTATCGTTCACAGAAAATGTGATTTTCCAAATCAGAAGTAGAAGTACAGCGCCTTATAACCCTAGTTTATTAATGTGAGGCAGAAAAGAAACAGGAGTCTAGAGAACACTTAAGCCACGCCTCCCGCCACCTCACACAGTTTTACACTATTGCCACAGAATGAAGTTTTTCAGGCACAACTTCAAGTTCTTTTTCCCTTGCACTAACCATGTCCAAAAAAGCAATGGTGGAATGTTTCTGGGTGACCTGAACATATATTAATACCATGAACAATAAGAACATCTAATAAATCATGTTGTGATCTAGAGAACACTTTTTAAGCTTGGATTAGCCTACATTAATCCACATGAAGATCAATAACAAATAAACAGTATAGGATAGGCAAATCAGCATCAGTACAATATGCCGAATTTCCCACAGCAGCCTACCATTCAGTCAAAGTTAATTAATTTCACCTGAAAATAGTCTAAAAGAAAGTTTATTTTCATTCACAGTTTTAAACCACTTGGTTGACTTAAACTCTCAGTTAAAGACTTATTTTAAAATAACATGCGTGCCATACATTTATACAGAATGATGTATTTTCAGAATAGATGTATTCAACAATAGAAATTGTGCATGTCTTTTGTTCGCCCGGAGTGTACCTTATATTAAAGAATTATAGTATGTAGTGTATTATTTTGTTTTCACATTCTGTACATTTAGCCTAAATCATTGCTTTTTTAAAATCATGATTCTTGTAAATCAGCCCTGATTGTGACACCTACCACATCAATTCTGTTCTTGGTCAACATCCTGGTCATTGCAAGTACCCTCTAGTAATTTAAATCCTACAACTGCAGCCATCAGCTATAGCAGTCAAAGAAAAACATTTCCACTTTACAGCACTTAATAAGGTAATCAAGCATTCATTTTCAAAATCACCTCATGTTCTCCCCACTCATGTAAGAACAAATTACAATGGATCCACATTGCATACATTATCCTATTTTTAATGAAAGAATTATGGTTAAACCATCTAAACCATATGCAAAGTATTTTTCAGTATCTAATACAACAGTAATCTTGATTAGTTTAAGAGAATCAGTCATCATTTTCAGTGGCAGAGAAAGAAAACTCTCTGACAATATGGGAAAACTTACACTTGATTGCATATTATGTTAAATGGTATGAAGTCTGTAAATCAAATCATAGTTGAGTATTTTAACTCAAACCCAAACAAAGTTAAAGCTGTGCTGCCTATCCCCTACATGGGTCTTTTTGTCATCTTTAACTTTTACTATGTTTATAAAAGATATACTTTATGACATTTTTGTCATATGTAAGCATACCCTTCCCTTCAACGAAGTAAACCAGACGTAGAGTGTGTTGAAATTTTCTCTTTTTTTTCACAAAGGTTTCAATTTTGTGTCATTTTAATAATAACATACCAAACTTCTACTGAACCCAAAATGCATACAGAGAAAATAAAGGTTGTTTGGTATACTTGCCCAAACAACCCAAACACCCTTTTTTTTTGGTGCTTATTTTGCCTATACAAGATACATGCAACACATAAGCCATGGCCAGTTTCTGTTAAGATCTACTGTATCACTGGCCATAAACTATGCTCCCTTTGTATAGAGGCGCAGCATCTTATCTAGGGCAGGGTATAGTCTGGGATTTTTCTGATACCGGTGCCAAATCGATACTTTTTAAACAGCACCGGGTTTTGATACCCAACCCAAATCTTATTCTAGCAGAGAGCACCATCATCAAATATCTTTTACACTGGCTATTCATAGAATTTACTAATTAAGCTTGAGGAAAGAAAAATTGATAAGAAATGACTGGGAGTCAAGCTCTTAAAATATGAGAATATACTTCATGAGAATTGCATTTGTCTGCAGTTGTTAATGGTGAAATATGACAAGTTTACCAACTGAGCAACGAATGTTGTCATGTACACACTTATTATACTGTAGTATACATTATCAGTGCCATCTTGTGCAACTATCTATTGCCCATACAAAAATTTATTTTGAGCATGCTATATTTAATTAAGAATACATAGTGTTCTTTTTCAGGCCTCTGTAGACAGCAAACAAACAAACAATAGCAACAAAAATTCCACAGCTAGAAACTGTCATTGCTACAATATGTCAGGAATGACCCCTAGAGGGCGCTGTGCGCCCAGAGATTTTGTTTTGTGGGGAACTGGATTTTCCAGAATGCAATGTAATGCTGAACTCACCTGGGCCGAGTTGACTGATTCAGGGTTCTAAATAGAAATGTCTTTTGTGTAGAGTTGTCTTGCATCTGTTTTTGTTATCTTGTCTATTCTGTTTTTTTTTTTTACCATGTTTGCTATGCTATGAAAGCTTCATGTTTTGTCATGTTTTCTTCTGCTTTACCATGCTGTTTTTAGTTGCATTTTGTTCTACTCTTTGAAGAGTTTAGTTTATTTATGTTAGTTTATTAAAGTCTTAACTTCTGCACTTATGCCTCGCCTGCTATCGACCAAACGTGACAGAATGCAAAATGTCAATCAAGGCATAGCGTAGCATAGTCATGACATTGATGCTGTGGTGAGCGGACTTTGCGGGCAGTTGGCCCGCCATCTGACGTGACATTGCAGAGCCCGTGGGAGACAGGTGAGTGAGATCCCGCCGAGCACACGAAGAGAGACTGGGGAAGGTGTGGAAGCTGGGAAGGCTTCCAGCTCATGATACAACGCGTGCCCTTTAGGACACAACATAACGGTGCTCCGGGGGCTGTGGATCCCCGCATCGACTGTGAGAAACGGACCACAGGGTCCAGGCGCGGCGATGACCAGGGTAAGGAGGAACTTCAGACTGAGGAATATCACTTTCCACCCTCCGTTGACAAAGGTTTGCAATCCAACAGTAAGCAGATAAGCTAATCAAAAGTGTACACTTATGCCACATTGCAAAAGACTGGGAGCTTATGCAAACCCTGCTGGAAGAAGGTGCAACGCTCAAGATGCAGCTTGCTTATCTTACGAAGGAGAGGAGTTGTCCAACGCTTGTCAGCGCGCTTGTCAGGGTGAGTCTCTATTTGGTAAATTGAGTGTGTGTGTCGTCCTACACAGCAGTCGCCCAATATTTTTGGGTTGTGGAACGAATCATCAGAGTTTCCATTACTTCTTATGGGGGAAATTTGCTATGATATACTAGTGTTTTGATATACAAGCACACTTCTGGAACAAATTAAACTCGCAATCCAAGGTTCCACTGTAAGTGAAGGACCTGAAGTTCCTGTTAGACTCAGTGTGGGCCCTGATTCAATTCAATTCAATTTTATTTGTATAGTGCATTTGTCATTGTCGCAAAACAGCTTTACACAATCAAAAGAATAATTTAAGTTTGTATGGAATGTGAATGTGTATAAATCAAAATGGTCAGATAGTCCCTGATGAGCAAGCTGAGGGCAACAGTGGTAAGGAAAAACTCCCTGAGATGGCAATAGGAACAAACCTTGAGAGGAACCAGCCTCAACAGGGAACCCATCCTCATCTGGGTGATAACGGATAGCAGGGATTGATCTGCGTTCATACTGTACTGTGATTCTCCTGTTAGCTTCAATGTAGGCCCTAATTCTCCTGTTAGCCTTATCGTAGGCCCTAATTTTCCTGTTAGCCTTATGATAGGCCCTGAATCTCCTATTTGCATCAGGGTAGGACCTGATTCTCCTGTTAGCCTCAGCGTAGGTCCTGATTCTCCTGTTAGCCTCAGCGTAGGCTCTGATTCTCCTGTTAGCCTCAGCAAAGACTCTGATGTTGCTGGTAGCCTCAGCAAAGACTCTGATGTTGCTGGTAGCCTCAGCAAAGCCTCTGATGTTGCTGCATGCCCAGAGAACACTGCTGAGGGCCCAGTCTGCCTAGAGAACCCTGCGCTGCTCATACAAGTGTTTTGATATACATATGAGTGTTTTGATATACAAGCACACTTCTGGATCCATAGAAGAATTGATGCTGTTTTGCCCTGTGTACAAGGATGGTCCCACCAAATACTGATTTGATAGCATCTTAAACACCACTCTCCTACAACACTAACTAGTTTCTAACAAAAGACTGAATCCCAAATCCCTCTCTACCCTGATCAAGGGCACTACTTGGTGTGTGGAACAAGTAATTCTACACTTTAGATTTTGCCATTTGCCACTTTATGAAGTGCAAATCACAGCATATTGAACAGTATCATTTCATTTGCAACAGATGCACTGAATGAGATAATGCTTTTGCTAGTAAATGGCACCAAATCCAGTAGGAATCACATTTCTACACTGTCTTAGGCAATCCCATTATGATAACAAATCAAATGTTTGCAAGTAAATATCCTATTACATTTTTCATACATTTTAACACACAGAATGAGGTGCCATTTCATTGCAGGGCACACACACACAATCGCTCGCACACTTTGGAGACTATGAAAATGGCAATTAGCCTACTCTGCATATGTTTGGACTGTGAGAGGAAACAAAATGTGCAGAGTACAAAGTTCTACATTTGTATAAAATTCAACAACAGCTTGAACAGAATTATCAACAGAAATACATAATAGCGTAATGTGAGTCTGTAAAGGTCAACAGACTATCTGTGGAGAGACCAAAGAAAGGAGGCACATAATCCAATGCACCCATGATGCATAGTACCCACTTTTGGCGTTGCTTCATGTGGTCATGTCTAAACTCAGCAATGTTATGCCAATAAAATAAAGCCAGCTGATGATCCCTGTACAGAATAAGCAGTAAGAAGATGAGATGAGGTAAGGTTTGTTTAGTTACCTGTCAACGGGTAGCCTCTTGTCAGACTGAGTACACCCTTTAATGGCACTGATATTCCCTAATGATAATGGCCTTTTTCAACAGTATAATGTGCCCTGCTACATGAAAAAATTGCTTTCAGGTATTTTGGTATTCATGCCTCAATGAATCAAATCCAAGCTCTTTTTTAAGAAAAAGTAGTAAAATGTTTTGCAATATGTTTTGCCAATTCTTCTGGCTCAACAGGAATTTCACTTACTGCAGGCAGGACTGAAGGTAAAACTAAAGGTAAAATTCCCAATAATAAAGCAGCAACTAAACATAGCTCCAGTAAAAGCCAGTCAGAGTGTCAAGATAGAAATAAAACGTAAAATAGAGAAGCATTCAGTTTTCGCACATCCAGGATCGAGGCATTGATTCCCACTTCGAGTCTGCGTCCATGGAGTTTGCATGTTTTTCCCGTGCTTGGTGGGTTTCAAAGACATTGGGATTAGGCTAATTAGTGTTCCCAGATTGCCCAGAATGTTTGTTTGTGTGTGTGTGTGTGTGTGTGTGTGGAGCACCCTGTCCAGGGTGTACTTCAAAGTCTCCTGGGTTAGGCTTCAGGCTCTGTAACTCTGTACAGGATAAGCGGTATAGATAATGTAATTAAATGAATTATGTTAAGTTACCTGTCAATGGGTAGCCTCTTGGCAGCTTCAGAAACAATAAGGACATTACTCTCACATAGGTTTCTGAGTGGTGGTGGAGGGTAGGTGTTCATGTCCTCTGTATTCATTACATAAGAACAAAACAAACTCTGTCATATGTCCATACAATGTCTGAGAGCATACTGTAAACAAATGACTATAAGAAAGGACTTTGCCTTTAATTAGGGCTGTCAAAATGAACATGATTAACATTTTTAACAATTTAAAAATCATAAAACACTATTATTTTAATGCACGAAAAATTTTACGGTACTAGTAAGGTAGGCACAGCCACTATACCAACATGCTTTTAAAATCATATTTTGTCATCATAGGCTATTGTTATGGGCTAGTTGTACTCAGGTTATTACACATTTGTTTTGTTTTTGTGCCTACTGTATACAACAGAAATTAAAATTGAGAAAACTGATTGATATGAAACAAGATTTTATACTGTTTTTCTATTTTAAATCGCTCTCAGATTTATGACTCATTCTTCGTTCTACAGTAGTATTTTAAAAGGAGCACAAGACTAAGATGGCATTGTTTGGTGCCGTAAGATTAAGATGGCATTGTTTGGTGACCAATGGATTCTCTTTAGTAACCAAAGTTACAGTATGTAGCCAAAAGTATGTGGACACCTGCCTGCACTTACTGTATATGTGCACTCTCTTTTAACTGCTTCCATTGAGTTTGAACTGCCCCAGTGCATGAATATGTGGTATTCTAAGGTTCTAATGGATGAACTTGAGTGGCCTGCACAGAGCCCTGACCTTGAAATGGTTAGTTTGGTTTACACATTTACAACATTTACAAACAACTTATAAAAATTAGAAATGCTTATAATATTGCTTATATTGCTTATATTATAAAAATAAAAGATTGCTAAATGAGGAACATTGTCAGTTTATAATATCAGAAAAAAATTGCAAAACAATGGTTAGTGTAATTGAAGATTATCTATAACTTGAAACATCTGTGGGAAGCTGTGCTCCACTACTGTGATGGAAATGTACAATATACAAGTATCACAGCAAAATAAATCAATTGGCAGCCTTTGTTTTAATTCTAATACTGTATATAGGATGACTCAAGGATCAGCAAATGCTCAAACTGATGCCATGAAGCCATATTTTGTCGGAAATATTAAATAAAATAGCAAGGTTTATATAATAAAAAAATGTCTATGGACTAGACTCATGCCCAGCCGTGTGAAACACTAATTTTCCTTAATGCTCAAAATGTGTAGAAAAGTCCTTATAAAGCATTGTGAATACTCCTACTCTTCTGTCAATAAACAACTCCTTGAGTGATGCACGAGTTGTGCTACAATTTATTACATACAATATATGAACACATGAGTATATAAATCAACTTTGTATAGCGCTCATCGTCTACCAACTGTCTTGTATCTATCCAAAGTTTGGATCATCCTTGTGTTTTTGTTTTACATGTCCAAGTTGTTATTCAGGTGTGTGTAACTATAAGCAGATCCAGGACAACCAATTGCAGCTCATCCTGATGAAGCTCCAGGCTGGGCATCCTCAAAAAATTATTTGTGATATGGCAACAACCTGTGCATTTGCCCGAAAACAGGCAGTCTAGCAACAGTGATATAACAGCTGCTAGCTGGCTCATCAACCACGTCAGTTTCAGTATTGGGGGATGTTACCTTTTAGAGTAACTAATTACTTACAAAATTACTGTCTTTAAAAAGTAATCAGTTACATTAAAGCGTACTTTCTGATAAAAGTTACTAGTTCGAGTACTTTTCTATTGCAGAAAATGTAAAGTCCTTTGTGATTCCTCATGCATGTTGCTTGGTTGTCAAGCATACAGCGTAGCGACAAAACAAGTGACTACATAGGACAGGTGATGAAATCTTTTTTTTGCACGATATTTATTACCTATAAGTAAGAACGCTTTTCTATCTTTGCTGCTACTTTAACAAGAAATGTTTACCGTTTTCCATCTTTCATCTCTCGGACAGGTTACTTGCATTACCTCAACTCATTACCTCATTACCACAGAGTACTGGAGAGTGTTATGTTGTTGTCATGTTGTAACTCTTATTTGATATTTGCATGTGCACTTTGTTGTCTTTTTGTACAGTACTTTTCTACAGTACAGTGTTAATTTGTTTTGTCTCAGCTAGTTAGCTAATTAGGTGTCTTAGTTAGCTAGTTAGTTTTATTAATTTATGTTGTTAATTTATGTTGAATATATCTTGGTCCAGGAGAAAAGCTGTTTCGATTTACTGTGTACTGAACTTTATATGGTTGAAATGACAATAAAAGTCGACTTGACTTGAATAATTAACATCATTTCACATTGGACTAAAAGCAAATCCAAGAAGGAATAATGAGGCTCAGTCTGAAAAAAGCACTATAAATACATCAGTATAATCCAGTGAAGAATAAAAGTGCATTGTTGCCCAGCCTCAAAGCTAAACAAAGTGAAGTGAAAAGAATGCAGGACATTTAAGTGTGTAATAACTGGATCCAGATGGCAAAAAAAAAAGAAATCTATTCTAAGTCCTGATCATGTTTATTATAGGCACATAGGCAGCTATGCACTCTTCACAAAGTTTTTACAGAGTTCACAGAGTTTAAATACCTATTGTAGTCACAAAGTCACAAACATTGCAGATAGCAGTGCACTCAGCCAGTTTTAGCTGTGAAACCGAAACAGTAAATGACACAAGTCATGTGATGTAAAAAATTATTAATTATATTATAATAAAATTGATTATATTATAAATAATATAATATATTATATAAATTAAATCCCCTTATTCTTTATTATGATAAAAAAATTGGGTGAAAAACAAGTTGGAAAAATAAAAATAAAACGCAAATGTGGAAACACCCTTTATGTTTTGTTAAAGCACATTTTATTTGTAATACACAGTCTCTTTTTCTTTGGTCTTTTTTTTAGTCAAATCGTGTTTTTATCAAAAATACTCCAGATCTGTCAGATCACTAGTGGAGCTCATGTGCACAGTTCTCTTCACATCATTCCACATGTTTTGGACTCAGATTGGGACATTCCAAAATGAAAATCTATTCACCAAAAGACATTCCACTGTTGACTTAGGATGTGGATTATCATGCTGGAAAGTGGAATACTACTGTATAGCTACTGTATACAGTATATGATTTATTTTATCTTAACTTCAGTACCAACCTGAAGAGAAGCAGCCCATAGCATTATGGCACCACCATGCACAACCATGAAGTGGTGTTTTTTGGGGTAATAAGCTAAGTCTTGTTTGATTTTTAACATCAAACATATTTTCGATTTATACCCAAAATGTTTTTCATGCTTTTTTAGCTCTTTGAGTACCATGGTGTTAGCAGTTTGATAAAACCAATGAGACAAGAAAATTCCACAGAAATACCAAATCTTTATATGGGGTTCATCAGAACACTTTACGGACAGGTATGATCCTTTCTTTTTAAAAATGAATTTGAATTTAATAGTGAGGCATGTAGCAGCAGCTGTATCAGATTTAATCACATCATGTTTTCACACCATGCTCATTATAAACCATGTAGTATTATTTTTTAACATAATGTTGCAAATGAAACCATCACTGGTGAGAATCTCAGGTTTATGGAGAGTTAATTGCAGCATTATATAAAGCAGGGTCTCTTGACATTTTTTAGAGGCTTCACACCATTGAGAGAGGTTCTGTGCCTTATGGAAACATTTTCGCCTATGTTGGATAACCTTATACAATTTTAGTGATTGAACATGTCATGTTTTTATGGACAAGCATTCAGGGTATCTTAGAGAGCAAGAATAGGATTGATATAACCAATCATTTAGAAGATTTATACATTTGTGTAAAAAATATTTTTGAATCTTATTGTAACCTTAAAAAATATTATCTAGTAACCTGGGCAAAAACAGGAAAACTGCATATTATTGTGTCTACTTTCATATGAGACATGAACCAGTCCTGTGGAGTGTGATATGACTAATACATTCCATGCTGAATACAGGCACTCCAAAACAGGCATACATTTTTTTTCTACATCTGGTACATATTTTACAAATACAAATCATAATACAAAATAATTACATTTTTAATAGTGATTGAAAATGTCTGTTAAGAAGTCCCCAGCATGTCAGAATATGTATTAATGTTTACTGCTAAAAGACTTTGCTCAATAATAACTTTACCATGTGTCATTAGCATTAACAATATATCTCTCAATATATATTTTGATTCAGCTTCAAAGTAAAGGAAAGCTAGGGAGTGTGAAACTATTGTGAAGTGAAAGTACTGTAGTAAAATAATGAATGAATGGATGAATGAATGAATGAATGAATGAATGAATGATAAAAGAAAAAAATAAGAAAAACTTGGGGGCCTTAATACAGTATAGGATTTTTTATTTCTCTACATTTCAAATTAACAACCTGTAACAGACCGTTTACATCAATCATCACATGAATGCAACGATACCTGCTACACAGGCTATCAAAATTCAATCATTCATCTAGAAACTGCTTTATCCTGGTTCTGGTGGATCCACTGCTTATTATGGGAACACTGGACACAACGTGGAGACACCCCAATAAGACACCAGTCTGTTGCAGGACCCTATGCACACACACTTATTTATATTTAGGGATAGGTTTACTGAAGCCAATTCACCTAGTGACATGGCCCAATTGTTCCAAATAAATTATGGCATAATGTGGCAGCATCACAGCTCCAGGTTCTCTTTTAAATGTCACTGCCACCTTCCAGACAACCCGGAGGTTCATAATCACCTTCTGAAGACAGGACATGAGAACACTGATCAGAGTGTAATTAGTCTATAAGCAGTTTTAATGTAGGTGAATAATTATACTGGTTAGGGCTGATTTTGATTTTGATCAGTATTATGATAGACTGTAAAGATGAACAGTAAATATAGTATAACAATGACTGAAATGTGTCCATAGTTTCAAATATAAGAAGAAAATAAAATATTAACTACATAAAAAAATTAGTATTGTACCATATACAGTAATTCACTTTGCTATTAAAGCACGAGCACCTTAAAATTAATTTACTTTAATTATGAACTAAAATACTCTAGTACACTATTCTAGTGAGTCATGGTTCATTTATAAAGCTACAGAGAGACAGTGCCAGAAGTGTTTCTCAGCAGCTACGATGAAAACGCCACGAAAAACAGTAGAATTTGGAATGTTTAAATGCTTGTTGTACGTTCATATTCTACTGTACCATTATTTCCAATTAAAATTGAGAAAATGTGTGAGGATAACTTACAGTAAGGATTATAAGTAATTTCAAAAAAGTCACTGTAGTGTATGAAGTGCCATGCAGCGGGTTTCACATTTCTTCTTACTGTCAAATCTGTTAAGGTTCCCACCACATCCTCCATACCAAAAGTGAGAACATTTATTTTGCTGTTGATCATAGAACCATTTGGGTACATAATTGCTACAGGACCCTTCATCCTTTTTCAGGTGGCACACATCTGTAACTAGAGAGAGAGAGAGAGAGAGAGAGAGAGAGAGAGAGAGAAATTATTAAAAATATTTTAAGAACATCTTAAATCTGTATGGACACGTTATGTAGCATTCAGCTTTTCATGCTAAATTTTTTTCGACCACAACCACCATGTGATAGAAGTGTAAGCATGCACAAGCATTTTTTTCATACTATCACCTTATAGTGCACATATTTTCCACACACTATGCCGCTGTCACAGCCACTGTCCATTTGCAGTACATGGAACTACTGTAGGAGCAAAACAGTACAAAAACATGCATGGTGCATGCAGGACATAGACATCACACTACACATGCTTACATTTGCACTACTCACTATGTTATCAATGTTACCAATGTCATGCAACTTTGCAGTTTTTTTCCATTTACTGACATCACTGTTAAACATGTGTTAATTGTTGCATATTTTTAGCCTATTATATTACTAATAATATTACTATAATAATGATTATATGCATAGCTTTGTAGTGGTCTTAGGCATACTGTCTCCTACAGTTAATGTGGCTTGGGTAGCTGTTTTTGAACATGCTCAATTCCACTACAAAACAGAATCTGCTTTACTATTTGAATCTCCAGGTCCTGAGTTCAGCACATGACCATTTTCATACACAGTCTCCCTCAGGGTCCCTGTCGGCTCAGCATGCTCTTTGTCTCTTTTACTCTTTACCATCACTGTTTCTGTCTCGGTATACTCAGTGTACGTGGATGCTGTAAGAGGAAATCTGAGGAAAAAGTACTTCTCTTAAACAAATTATTTATTTATTACACATATATGATCCATATTACAGTGTGTGTTATAAAAATATATAATGTATAAACGCTCAATCTTTTCAAAAACACTAATTCTCAGCACCTAATAGAAAATAAATTAAACAAAATAATTAGATGTACAATTATACAACAGTTAAGGTTTATCCAAATATTCTGATTGTACAAAAGACATTCCACGAGTGCTAAAAATAGAAGGTAACAGCACTGGGTCATTTAACTATATTGTAACGTTTTTCACCGCTACGAAGGGATTTGGAGAGACGAGTGAGCTTCCTTGCTGCCCAATGCAAATGGCTGG
>JAOVVA010083368.1:0-12728 GCA_028565275.1 Leiocassis micropogon
CGTGTACACCACTTTGTATTGGTCTTTCACATGGAATTCCAATAAAATTGATTCATGTTTGTGGCTGTAATGTGACATAATGTGGAAAAGTTCAAGGGGGCCGAATACTTTTGCAAGTATTTGGCCCCCTGAGTATAATTAAAAAATATATATATAGTAGAAAAATTGACAACACAATATTTAAATAAAATAAATAAATAAAGACCTAATATAAATACTCCACAAAGAAGTAAGTCTTTAGTTATAATTGAATGTCTCAGCTATTTGGACATCTAAGGCAGTGACTGCAGGTCTGAGAGCATTCCAGGGAGACCACAAGATCCTGCCATAAATATGCGTCACCTGGGATGAACAGCAGTTCTGTTTTTCCTGGGATTACCTTTCAGTTGATGAGTTGCCATGCTTAAGACTTTTTTAGGCATGCATCCCTTTCTACAAATTTTAATGAAAGAGGTTGGTTAATGATGGTCTGATATGCACTTACAGTAATCCATAAAAATCACAGTAGTGACCTTTATGGATCAATTTCAACCCAGAACAAATTTGAACTGCACTTAGTGTTTACTGATAGGGTGCACATGAGTATGGCATACTAACTATATAGACATAATGTGTAAAGTGAGATAACCAATCTCCCAAATCACTTGACAAGCCATATTGTGTGGCCAGATTGGGTGGGATTTTTATCATCTTGGGGTGGAAAATGTGTTTAGTGCAGGAAATGCACTAAAATTGTGAGGAAAAAAAAATCAAAAAATAATCTTAATAGTTTTCCAGTGCATTCTTGATAACACAACACAAATCTTGTTTTGTGCACAATGTTAAAGACTTTGCCATATCCACCATAAGCAAAGTGGGGAAAAAAACCTTCCAAGGACAGCTGCAGATGTTACATGTAAATGTCACATATAAATACTGTAGACGACTTGCCAGATATTTCACAAGTTCAAATGCATTTAAAATCCACAGAACATGTGGAAAGGTAGAAAACAGGCTGGTGCCCCAGGCCAGTAGGGGGCATCCAAGGGCTGACAAAATGATTTATTATTTATAAGATATGGTGATGAAGGCTGGTTGGAGATGCCCTTTGCAAATGTTTGCCTATGGCCCCAGCAGGCATAAGAATTACCTCTCGAGAGATAGCACCATACATAGAGCACCATACATAGAGCACCACACACACACACACACTCACACTCTCTCTCTATCTCTCTCTCTCTCACACACACACACACACACATTGTCTCTCCCTTATTATTACAGAACAAAGGTAAAGAACAAAGAAACACAATGAAATAAACCCTATTATTATGTGCCACTTGATGTATTGATGAATAGCAGATATAACGCACATACAGGAGTATGTCTGAATGAAGCCATGAGGAACATTTACATAAAAGTAGGGTAAGTCTGATTGACAGAAAGGCAATGTTTTTATGATTGATGAAGCCTGAAACATTATCCATCCCATGTCTGAAAAGGACTACAATGGGAGGTCTGCAGGACATCCTGTTCCAGCTTTACCTATAGCATTTGTAACAGCTGAACTGATATTTCAACAGATAAATTGGCATTCCAGAACACATTGTGCCCGACAGAGAATTGAGAAACGTGTATATGTGAGTTTGACTTCTGAATTCTGGAGGGTTAAAAATGGAAACGTTTTCCACCCATGTTATGCCATTCACCCATGTGTAGAGTGCTTGGAATTACATATGTACCTCCTTTTGTTTCTTTGCCTAAGTAGTTTAAAATAAACCCGTAAACCTATTCCTGTGCCTATCTGCCTTTATGTTTATTTTTAGGAACACTATTCTCCTTCATGCCTCTGCTAAGGAGCTTCCTCTTTCTGCCCAGAATGACACCACAGGAATATGTCAAAGCATTAATATGTTTAAGGGAATGGCCTTAGGATGTGGCTCTACTGAACAGAAAAGCCAAGGTGGTAGCCCACATTCTGCTGCCCAAGAGCCAGCTGGACTATAGTAAGAAACCAGAGAAATTGGTTTAATATGTGTTCCGGAGTTGGACTTGAACAGCCCCTTTGTGACTGTGCCCAAAGCAGAAGGTGCAGTCTATTAATGTGTTGACTTTCACAAGGTGAATGCCATCTCAAAAATTATATGCCTTTCAATTGCTTAAAATAGATATACTCATGGATCAGGTAAGTTTGACTCATTTTTACTTAGACCTAAATCCTAGGGCTATTCCCAGGATGCCTTAAAACCTTATCACAAGTCCAAGGAAAAACAGCTTTCTCTGCCTGTTTAGATATTTTGAAATGCTACTTTTCAGTGTCTAATTGATATGATGCTTTGACTCCAAAATGCATATGCCACTGCTTATTTATGGTGAATAAACTCAGTTGTGACTGACCACAATATAAAAAGCATGTGAATGACACAAGCTCTCATATCTGGAGGCATATATACTGTATATGTATATATTGGGTATTTTGTTGAAATGAAGACAAAGACAATATTTATTTTGTCCGGCTGTATTTACTCAGGAAAAAAAGAATCATCCCTCCTAAAATGTAAACTCAATTATTTGAAGCTAATCACCTTCTCCATGGCGCACAACGCCATTTGACCTTCAACTGTGATCAAACTGGAGCATTTCAGTGCCTGGTTGTGCAACTTAAGCAAACATAATTTATTAATTATGGGTGGCAAGGTGCTGTCAAAACATCTCAAAGTCAGGAGTTGGATACAAAGAAATGTAAAAGCCTTTATCACTGCCTGGAGGAAACTGGTCAGAGAGGCTGCCTAGAGGCCTACAGCAACTCTGAAGCAGTTGCAGGAGTTAATGACAAAGAGTGGTCATTGTGACAAGTGACAACAATATCACAATATCTCCACAAATATGGCTTGTATGGAAGGGTTGCAGGAAAAAAGTCACTCCTCAAGAAAGGACACATGCAGTCATGGCTGAGCTTTACAAAAATGCAGGTGGTCAGATAAGATTAAAATTTAATTATTTGGCCACAACACCAAAGATATGTCTGGCAGAAATCCAATACAGCTCATCATCCAAATAACACCATTCCTACAGTAAAGCCTAGAGGTGGTAATATCCTGTTATGGGGGATTGAAGCACTTGTCAAGATAGAAGGAAAATGGATGGAGCAAAATACTGTAAAATTCTTGCGGAAAATCTGCTGCCCTCTGCCCTTTACTTTCCAACATGAAAGAAAAAATTGAATGTCGTTGCATGGCTTAGTCAGAGCCCAGACTTAAACCCCATTTATTATTTTAAAGGGGGCTGATTCTTTTCTATATATATAAATTTTCTTTCTTACTTAAAACGGAACACCAGTGATTCACTTCTGTCTGTTTTTTAGTATACCTCATGCATTTGACAGAGGGCCAAGGGCCGTTCTGTTCCAGGTGGTGAACAGGGATGACTGTCTGACGCTGTAAGCAATAAACTGTCTGTGCAAGTAATTAGGTCCTCATCAAAAGCAATGTCTGGATATCAAGGGGTGGTCCTCACCCTCTGGTAATACTTATGGGGGTACTCCTTAACTGTCTGTTTGGATCATGCTCCCAGTTTGTGGCACTACCACATGAAGGTTCTCAATGCATGGATCATTCATTTCAGTTTATAGTGGTTCACAGGCTGGGTGCTCAGATGGTGTCTCTTGTCAGGTGTGAAAGTCAGTTGTAGGCCAGATGGCTCCCAGTTTGTGTTAGGTGTTAGGTGATGGGGATATGTAGCACATAGGGGCATAGCGTAGAGTGCATCTTCACTGAGACAGCTGTATTTGTGGATAGACTAGAGGAATACATATCAGAAAATCTCAGAAAATATCGCAGAATTTTACAAAATTCATAATACCGTCACAAACCAACCCAAATTATAAATGATCTTCTGCCAAATTTTACAGTAGGTATTAGGTGTTCTTTTGTATGCAGTCTCCTTTTTAAAAGTTTGGCCTCATCTGACAATAAGACATGACGAAGAAGGTACTAAATTCCTGATGTCTGTGCGACTTAATGCAATTACTAACCACAATGAATATTTAAAAAAAAAACTAAATCACACTAAATCCCTGGAAGATCTTTTTACTGTCACACTGTATGTGATGCCGAAGTGCATTTGAGTCTATCAAGCAGAAGTGCACCACTGCAATTCTAGAGGGTGAAAATCACATCAAATTCCATTCAAATGAATGAAGAGGACACTTACAGGGTCAGGGTATTTTTCCAGTCAAAATAATGGCTTGCAGAATTACAAGTAATGTTCACAATCACTTCTAGCCCTAGGATGAAAAGATGCCAGAGTACAAACATATCAGGCTTTTTTGAGTTATTATGTAATGATTGAGATTTTAAGTGGATTGTGTTGTTATCCACTTCAAATAGGAATGCAGTAAAGGCACCAGTGCAATTGCTTGTGTATTGGGGAAGCTGATGGTACTTCTGCTGAGGCTGCTGTAGAGTAACTGACACATGACTCATGCAGAGACAGAACAATCAGGCACGGTTCGAATGGGGAAGTCACTGAGAACAACCATATAAAAGTCCCCTTTGATATTTAATATATTCTTATCTATACTTTCACTGTTGTATGTTTTATCACATTTGCATGGATGCTTCCTAAAATATGACCTGATCTTATACATCTATTAACAATATCATTAAAACAAATGACAGTGAAATGAATATAATCAATTAGTCGCTCCATACAGTGAAACCTCTCAAGGGAAAAGCCAGTTCTACAGGGTACTGGGCCAGAAGCAAAAACATATGTAAGCATAAGGATCTGAGTGATTCTGACGAGGGCCAGCCGATGTTTGCGGTATGGAGTGGTTTGTATCTACCAAAAGTGGTACAAAAATGTACTGATTGGTCCTCAATGCTAGCCCATCTGGTCTGATTCCACAGAAGAGCTATTATAGCATATACTATTGAAAAAGGTAATGTTGGAAATGATAAACAGGTGTCGTAGCACACAGTGCATCACAGCTTGCTTGCAGGTATCTGCAGATGGTTAGAGTGCACATGCTGATGCTGTGCACTGTTGAAAGCATCTACAATGGCCACCTGAGCATCAGAACTGGAAAAAGGTGGCCTGGTCCAATGAATCATGTTTTCTTTTTATATTATGTAAACTGCTGGGTGTGTGTAATGCGCTTACATGGGGAAGGGATGATGCCGACAATTGAAGTGTGATCCCCTGGTTAATGTTTTGCTGAGAAACCTTGAGTCCTGCCATTCATGTGGATGTTCCTTCAACATTTCCTGCCTACCTAAAAATTGCCCCAAGAATTTGCCCCAAGTACACCCCTTCATGGCAACAGTATTCCATAATAGTAGTGGCCTCTTTCAGCAGGATAAAGTGCCCTGACATAGTGCAAAAATTGTTCAGGGATGGTTTGAGAAACATGATGTGTTCAAGGTGTTGCCTTCAAATATTGTGGGATGTGTTGGACAAAAAAAGCAACCTAAATTACTCAAAGGACCTTATGGCAACGCCAGGTGACACAGCACACCTTCAGTGGTCTTGTGGAGTCCATCCCCCGATGTGTCAGCCGTCCTGTTGGCATAAGGTGGACCTACACAATATTAGGCAGGTCATTTTAATAATTACATTTTTAATGATTTTAATCAAAGAGAAGTTCCAACAAATTTCATTAAACATGTATAAATGAACATCTTTCATTGCACAGAAAACTAAAGTATTTCCACTGTATTTTACAGAGAAGAAATTGCGGATATAATGCTGAAGTGTGTGTGAGAATGTTGTGGGGGAGAGGGGGTGTTATTCCCATTTATGAGCTGTGTGATCTGACGTTAGTCAATCTTGTGAGAAAAGATTACATATACTGTATGTTTTTCATGTCTGTTATATTTTGTCCCCATCTAGTGGTTAGTCGAAATCCTCATCAACTAAAATTATATTCTCTTACAGTTTTTTTTTTTTTTTTTACAAATTATTCATAAAACGATGAATGAAGTTTGAATGACCCCTTCGATAGCCCAGCGCATGTTCACACCGGACCATAAGACCCATATGAAGGTTTCCCTGAAACTGTTGTCACAAAGTTGAAGCACATGGTTGTCTAGATTGTCTCTGTATCCTGTAGCTTTGCAAATTCTTTTTCCCTCTATGAAAATGCTCCTGTGAACACGAGATCAATGAAGACATGGTTTGCCAATGTTAATGTGGAGAAACTCAAGTGACCTGCACAGAGCCCAGATCTCATCTGCACTGAACATCCAGGGATGACCTGGAATGATAGCTGCGCCCCAGGCGTCCCGGCCAGGCATCAGTGCCTCACCTCATTAATGGCTGAATGAGCATGGATCCCCACAGCTACACTCCAAATCTAGTGGAAAACCTGTCAAAATGAATGAAGGCTGTTATAACAGTAAAAGGGGAGACTAGCTACATACAGTATTACTGTCCACAGTTTAGTCATATAGTGTATATCGAACAAATTCCATAACCTCTTAACCTCACAGCACTTTGCAGACTTAGAATCCAGGGGAAATGGTGTTGCTGCTGAGGTTGTTACACAAAGAAACAATTTTTAAATGGTATATTTAGGCAATTTGGAGCATGTGACATTAAAACATTTGTTCTTTAATTTCATTTTATATGAAGAAATAAGGGGGTGGCTAAATACTTTTGCACAGTATTTTCTTTTTTACAGAAATGAAATAATAATTCATAGGAGTTATTAAATATATGCTTTAAGACAGATTATATACACAGTTCTGGAAAAAAATAATAAGAGACCACTACAAAATAATCAGTTTATAATGTATTTCTTTTACAGGTGCATGTATTAGTAAGATGAACAGATTAGCTTAACTTAGTGCTGACAATATTTCTCCTAAATTTAAAATATAATTATTGTTATTTAGAGTGTATATTTAAAGGAAATCATCACAACATGACAAAAATAACCCAAGACTAATCATGCAGTATTTACAGAACTTTAATAACTCAAATATGCAACTAATTTCTAAACAAAACCTATTAATTCTTTGGCTAAATAACAGTAAGAAAGCATTTTTTTGGTGGAATAACCCCGATTTGCAATTACAGCTACCATGCATTTTGGCATCCGCTCCACCAGTTTTTCACATTGCTGTTGGGTAACTTTATACCACTCTTTTTGCAAAGAGGTAAACAGCTCAGCTTTGCTTAATGGTTTGTGACTATCCATCTTTCTCTGGATGACATTCCAGAAGATTGCTGGAGTAAATTGCAGTGGTCTCTTATTTTTTTTTCCAGAGCTATATTCAAGTTGTGAGAATAGTTGTGAGAATATTTCCATTAAGCCCTAAGGAAATATTCTCACAACTTTCTTTTGGAAACATAGGGCATAAAGTGAGGTGCGCCCTTGATGGAGTGCCAACCCATCACAAGGGAGCAAGTGCATAAACACACAAACACACTCACTCACCTATTCATATGCTGAGGGCTATTTGGAAATACAGCCTACACCACATGTCTTTGTACTGTGTGCAGAAACCGGAGTACACGGAGGAAACCCACCTAGCACGAGGAAACACATGCAAACTCACATACAAAGCAGAAGCTGAGGAATACAGTGCTAACCACAAAGCCACTATGCTACATATATCACCATCATAAGCGTATACATAATAACGCAACCTTTTAACACATCTATTCATCACCAGCTGTAGTGGTAGCTTATGTTAGTCTCACTGTAACTATTTACTCATGAGGACTTTCAAAAGAAATAATGGTGCATACGAAAATATAAGTCCAGAACCAGACAGTTTTAATGAATTTTTTAAAAAAATTGCTTTGTTTTCTTAAGCTTTTTAAAGTATGCTACCTGATTTATTTCAATCTTGCATCAGTGATACTATCAGGAATGTTTAAACAGCAGAGTCAGATGACTGTCTTTAGCCCCAGGGAAATGCTTGCGGCTGTGGTTGAAACACTGTGTTGCGAGATGTCCTAAAAATATACATGACCTAAAATAGTTTAGTCCTAATAGCATTAGGTTTATTTTAGTCACAGTAAACAGAGATGCTATTATGTTGAGTGCATTAACCGCTTTCATCCTAGACACTGTGTATAACAGTAAGGAGACACATCATCTCATAACTCATGTTCTAAACCGAGATGAAAGAAGACACATAGTGATAGATTAGTTATGTCAAGTGTATGTAAATGACAGTACATTCTTTTCTCATATTACAGTATGCACACAACTTTCACTACTTATGAATAATATTTTTATACAGTAATCACGTAATCTAATTAATTTTGTTTCATTTTTTTTCTTTGTTTAAAACAGGTGTACATTCGGAAACTTTAAGGAATCTCTGCTATAAAAATCATAACAAATACTGTACATAATAGGCTACATGCTATGATGCATCTATTTAAAAACATTGTTTTAACTGTAGTGCACATACATCGAGGGCTAAAAACCTCTAAAAAGATGAAATTAAAATGAGCCATAAAATTTTTTAATAGAAAATAACATAAGGTTTAAGAATTTGAAATACTGTATATAAATAAATGTTCAATATTTAGAATATTTAAGATTTAAGATTCTGCAATATTTCTACATTCCTATTTAGATGTAAGCAGATTTGATATAGATTTTTTTTTTTAAACTAAAGGTCAGATTTCTCTCATGTCTAATATTGAACTGCGTTCTCAGATGACATTCCAATGGATTGAATCTACGGTGGATCACAAACTTGTGGAGTCCAAGCAAGCTTGACTACCACTGGTATTAGAGCAAAAAAAGGGGGACATATGTTTCTAAAATTCTATTTTGTACTCAAGTTATTGTCAATACTATAATGTGAACTTTTTGTACTATAATGCATGTGTGTGTGTAAGCCTGATTTCACCCCTACGGCCTTAAAGGTTCCAGGAGATGTTCCTTACAAGATGGTTTGGACATTTTGGACAGTGTGGTTCACATTAATTAGGACAGACTTAAAATGCAAAAAGCAGAGGCATGATGAAAGGAGTGAGAGGATTTACTGTATGCATGAATATACTGTATACATGACCCGCTACAAGCAAATGATGCATTTATGTGTTTTATATGCATTTAATCATGTTTCTATGAAAGACCTTAACAATGTGAAGTTAAAAATGAAAACAATGTACACAGGGATTTAAATTAGGCCACGGTGCCCATATAATTTTCTATGTTGATTTTATTTTAAATCATGTGTTATGATGCTATTGCAAGCTTAAAGAAAATATTTACACTTTACCTACCTTATCAAGATCATATTCTAATGTGATAATTACTTTATCTATTTGTGTTTAACTTCAGAACATTTTTAGAAAAAAAACATTATATATAATTAGGAAAACAATGAAGATTTCCTAGCCCTGTTATTGTTGTAAAAATCCATTATATATTATTTAGACCAACCTCATAATATGTATTCTGTATTACTTAGTCTTTTCTGTTCAAACAATATTAGAATACGATGATGAGTTTGTAGAAGAATTGTTTCAAATGATGAATTTCCCCCAATTTTTTTTCTTATTTATTTTAGTTTTTCAACAGCAAATGTTGTCCCGATATACAGTATCTGAATTCATGTTGTATGTGTAGGTACAATATGTACACCAAACATGTTGGCATTATTTTGGCTATTATTTGTTTCCTTTATTAGATTGGCATATATTCATTTGTAAGCTTTTATGTCTAGACATGAAAACTTCAAAGAAATATCTGATTTTCACAGAGGATATATTGTTGGTCAAACATTGAAGATGGACTGACTGTGCCAGAGACAAATCTGGCCCTCGCTACCTTAAACAGAATTATAGTTCACTTAAAAAAAAGGGTACAACATCAACATGGCCATGACCTGTGCGTTCAACCAGAAGCCTTCATGCGGTTTCAAGACCTGATGAAAACAACTCTGTCATTCGATGCCTGGGTGAGTTGTTGCTCTTACAGCCACAAAAGGAATGTCAAAGAAACCTCACTTATCCCGTACAGGGTCACAGGAGGCCAGGAGCATGCAATAGGGGACTTGGGGCACTTGGCAGGGTACATCCTGGATGGGGTGTCAATCCATCACAGGGCACAAGCATGCACACACTCTCTCACAAATAATGGGCATTTAGTCTACTCTGTGCGAGGAAACCGAATCACAGAGAAAACCCACCAAGCACAGGGAGAACATGCGAACTCCCCTAACACACAGACCCAAGGTTGGTGCAGGTGCAAGGCCACAATGCTTGTGCTAACCACTATGCCACCATGCTGCCAACAATGTTAACATTTTGCATGTTTGACATTAAAGAATTCATCTTGTTTTTTTATAGATATGTATAGATATATTCATTACATTCTTTTTTACGCTCTGCTTTAAAAGATTCGATGATTACAATTACAGGATCAATAAAATATCTATCTATCTACCTATCTATCTACAGTATCTATCTAAGCCAAAAAGTCTGAAATACATCTATTTATCCACCAGGTGGCGCTCTGTACTCGTAGAACTCGGTCATGCCGCTTTAGTGCAGTAGGTCAGAAATGTACTGTAGCCTACTACTGTGCTAAACACCTTTATCCCATATGTGTGTAACCTTTTCCCACATTCTTGAGATTAAATACTGATCTGACCATCACTGTGAATTACTGACCAGCAACAGGGGCATGCTTCACTGTTAATACTTTTATGAATTATTGGTCATAGCGTAGGTGAATATTTAGCAGATATTTATTATTCAGGCCAGCAAAAAGGAGAAATACATATGCATTCGTTTGCACTCATTCATCATGGCTGTTGTTTTCTTGTTTCACGTGTGAGCAGATAAACAGACACTAATGCAACCTGGTGAAAACACTAATAAAGTTGAGCAAAGCGAAAGATAAAGGGAAGATAAGTGAGATTGTTGTGTCATAGATTTTTTTTCCCCCCAAGCACATGGGCTTTTCCTCCTCCTGAACTTTTTCCCCTCCTGATTCAATGGAGAAAGTCATGCAATCCAGCAGAGGATGGCTAGACTCGCTCCTGCTCCACTCATCCACCTGGACTCCGGACTATTTCACTTAAAGAAACAGTTCCGTGTTTACTACGTGAACTAAAGGGCAGCCTGCGAATGTCGTTGTTTATCGAATTACCTCGACTTTACTGTAGCCCGTGCGCTATTTACTCAGCAGGTGGATATGACGTCACGGACTGGGAACACCAAACAACAACAGCTAAATCCGCGACATTTCCCCCCCTCTCACTGTCTCTCTCTCTCTCTCTCTCGCAAGACACATTAAAGTGTAAAAACGTCGGAAGAATCCCGCGATCCTAACTGAGAGGTGCCGAGAGCGCCGATACCCCGCGTGAGCACGGCGTGTGACGGTCAGAGAGGCGCGCGCGCAGATCCTGAAGTTAGTCCCTAGAGCGGAGTAATAGTGTTTACAGTACGAGTTATCGCACGCGCTCTGCCAAAACACAAGAGCACGCGAAGAGTTCATATCGCGGCAGCACATTCCGGCCAAAAATACATACACGCATATATACATATAAAAAAACCGTCCAATTTACGGTAAGTTACTTATAATGTTTCTTTCCATTTATTTGGTGTGTAATATCTTACTTTTTTTTCCTCCCGGGGGCCGCGCGCGCACCTGGACTGGAGTTCGGCTTTGTGTGTGTGTGTGTTTGTTTGTTGTTTGTTCCGGCGAGTAAACAAGCGAGCAAACAAACATGTACGGTGCGCACAACGAAGCCGAACGACCGTTTTTTTTTTTTTTATTGTTGCGTTACATTGAAGAACGTAAAGCGGGGACGGATGACGTGACTTTTTTTTTTTTTTTTTTTGAAGTTAGCCCCGCGAGCTAGCGTGTCGTTGCGCTCGCGCCGTGGCTCTCGCGCTTATCATCATCACCGGTTACGTCGTTTCTAGCTAAGACTTAAAACTAAATAAATTAAAGACGCTCTCGGGTCCACTCTCCGGTTGCGGGATGCCTTCAGTAGCGCTGAGAATTGTTCCCCACGTGTTCCGTTCAGCCGGAGTGAGCACACACACACACACACACACACACACACACTTTCTCTTACCCTCTCTATCTCTCTCACTCTGTTTCTCTCTCTCTCTCTCATACACAAATGTCTGTCCGCTTTCAGCCCTGGTTTCAGCTGTAGTGCTACTTTTAGTCCAAACTCTGCTGAGCAAGCTGTCTATCCCAAGTGTGTGTGTGTGTGTGTGTGTGTAAAAACTGTAGATTTGCTGAAGTTCCGAAACTTCTCCTCGCAGCATGAAAGTGTCTCAATTGCCTCCTTGAGTGTGAGAGAAAGTTCCCCGACTCCTGCCGGACTGAGGAGTGTGTCAGCTGAGGTTTTCATCCTCTAATACGCGTTATTACACTCCGCGGTTTCACTCCGCAATTCATTGTCTTTTCCAAACGACTTAAATGCGTTTGTTGTTTATGATAGTTTGTGGCAATTCTGTAGGTGATAGACAGAGTGAAAAAAATACGCACAAGTCAAGACAGCTGTTCTATTACATGCAAACAGTATGTTTATTACTTGTTTTGTTTTTTCTCCAGTGAAGTAAATATGTACATTTACGTTTATTTTTGAATGCACGCATTTTATTATGTACTATGTTATGTTCATATTCCTAATTTAATATTATATAATATTATATGTGTTAGTAAATATTATAATCCTGTTGTCACCAGTTGTCTCTGTAAACAGGCATTGTTTTAGAGCTGAAATACAAACAAACAAGCATTATTTTAAAAC
>JAOVVA010083409.1:0-12726 GCA_028565275.1 Leiocassis micropogon
TCATCATTCATTCATTCATCTCATTATTATCTAGACACATTTTTCTCACACATACACACTTCCAAATATTTTCTTTTAAAAAAAAAAAAATCTTTTATTTTTGTGAAGCTGCTTTGAGACAATGACCATTGTTAAAAGCGCTATATAAATAAAATTGAATAGAATTGAATTGGGATGGGATTACGGTCTCAGTGAATTGCTAATGAACTCCTGCATCGCTAGAAGTCAGAGGAACAAGTTCAGCAGATGGAATATGGAAGAATTGAAACCAGCTCTACAGAGGAGGAACACTTTCCACAGCTGATCATAACTCCAGACATGGATACGACAGCCCCCTCCTGGAGTACAGGGGTGAGGGGGAAATGAACTTTGAGATTGTGTCTGGTAAGGTTCTGTACAAATCTTGTGTTAAAGTCCTAATGAAGAAAAAAAAAAACTAAATGGGAGGGCGCACTAAACTTGGTCTTAAAAATGATATTAAACCAGAATGGAGAGCACTATATAAACCACTATTGAACAAAAAACCTGCCGACCTCCAATAGAGGATTTTACATGGAATTGTCTCTGTGAACTCTTTTATCTCTATTTTAAATCCAGAAATCACACAATCATGCCTTTTGTTCATAGAAGGAAACTGTTTTTCATGCTCTTATACATTGTCCCAGATTGTGGTCTTGTTTGATCTTTTTGATCTTTTAAAACGCATTTTTAAACCACTGCATGTAGATTTCACTTTTCAATTTTTTATTCTTGTTTTAAATATGTCTGGAGAAACAGATTCATATGCCATCTTATTAATTTCATCATTGGTCAAGCCAAAATGGCAATATACATAAGTAGGAAAAATAAGCTGGCACAAAGTACAGATTGCGACCCCCAAAAAATTTTCTCCAGACTTATTAAATCAAGAATCCTAATTAATTTCAATTTTTATAAAAATATGAAAGACATAAACATGTTTAAAGCAATATGGTGGTTTGAGGAGATCCTGTGCTCTGTAGAAGAAGAAATTATCTTTGCACCAAATTTAAACTGAAAAAGTGCAATAACTATATATGTGTGAGAAAAATAACTATAATTTGTTAAAATATCTAAAAAGCTGGGACAGATAGCAATAAGAGGCCGGAAAAGTTAAATGTACATATAAGAATCGGCTGGAGAACCAATTTGCAACTTATTAGGTCAATTGGCAACATGATTGGGTATAAAAAGAGCCTCTCAGAAGTCAAGATGGGCAGAGGATCACCAATTCCCCCAATGCTGCGGCGAAAAATTTTGGCAATTTCGGGAAAAATTGCAAAGAGTTGGAGGTTATCATCATCTACAGTGCATAATATCATCCAAAGATTCAGAGAATCTGGAACATTCTCTGTGCGTAAGGGTCAAGGCTGGAAGACCATACTGGATGCCCATGATCTTCAGGCCCTTAGACGGCACTGCTTCACATACAGAAATGCTACTGTAATGGAGATCACAACATGGGCTCAGAAATCCTTCCAGAAAACATTGTCGGTGAACACAATCCACTGTGCCATTCGCCGTTGCCAGCTAAAACTCTATAGGTAAACAAAGAAGCCATATCTAAACATGATCCAAAAGCGCAGGCGTTTTCTCTGGGCCAAGGCTCATTTAAAATCGATTGTGACAAAATGGAAAACTGTTCTGTTTTGAAACTGGGACGCCATGTCATCAAGATTAAAGAGGACAAGGACAACCCAAGCTGTTCAGCACTCAGTTCAGAAGCCTGCATCTCTGATGGTATGGGGTTGCATGAGTGTGTGGCATGGGCAGCTTACACATCTGGAAAGGCACCATCAATGCTGAAAGGTATATCCAAGTTCTACAACAACATATGCTCCCATCCAGATGTCATCTCTTTCAGGGAAGACCTTGCATTTTCCAACATGACAATGCCAGACCACATACTATATCAATTACAACACCATGGCTGCGTAGGAGAAGGATCCGGGTACGGAAATGGCCAGCCTGCAGTCCAGATCTTTCACCCATAGAAAACATTTGGCATCGTTAAAGAGGAAGATGTGACAAAAAAGATGTGACCTAAAACAGTTTAACAACTAGAAGCCTGTGTTACGACCTCTAGGGGTTAGCTGCAACAAAAAAAGAGAACTGAATGAGCTTACACCAGAGAGATAAGTTTAATAGTTTATTGTTGCCACCCCCCCCCCCCCTTTTTTTTTTTCTTCAGGGGTAGTCAAGTCCAAAACAATAAACAAAACAGACTTGGTTTTTAAACCTAAGTAACCTGAAATGAAAGTAAGAAAAACAAAATACAAATTAGCTTAACTACCTCCCTAAACAATAAACAGACTGAAAAGATGGCATCTACCCCCCAACTTCCCGTATGTAAAGAGTTAACAAGTTATTTATAAAGTATTTACAAAATGTAAGTGCTTACATGCAGCCGAATCAGAATCAGGATTATTATATCAGGATAGGATGCAGAGTAGAACCCCGAGCTCCAGCTGATTAACAGGCCACATCCACCTAGAACAGACACAGGTCCAACACACAGGAGCTGAGAGATACAAATAGAATCTCAGAATCATAACACCCTCACCCATAAAATAAAACATACAATGTTTTACTGGTTAACATGTGACAGTGAATCAGCAGTTACATTTTCAACCCCCTTTTTGTGACATATCTTCAAATTGTAACTTTGACAAATCAGAGACCATCGCATTAAACGATGATTGGCATTAAACATTTGTGGGAGAAAGGCAAGAGGATTATGATCTGTGAAAACAGTAATAGGCTGTACAGTCGAACCAATATACATCTCAAATCGCTGCAAGGCAAGGATTAAGGCAAAGATTTCCTTTTTAATAAAAAAAATTTTCTCCAGACTTATTAAATCAAGAATCCTAATTGATTTAAATTTTAACAAAAATATGAAAGACATAAACATGTCACATGTTAAAGCAATACGGTGTTGTGAGGAGATCCTGTGCTCTGTAGAAGAAGAAAGTATCTTTGCACCAAACTGAAAAAGTGCAATAACTATATATGTGTAAGAAAAATAACTATAATGTCTTAAAATATCTTTTGGGAGAGTTGGGACAGGTAGCAATAAGAGGCTGGAAAAGTTAAATGTACATATAAGAATCAGCTTGAGGACCAATTACTCTAACTCATTTGATGTTTAAGGAACTTTTTTTTAAAAAGAAACTGATTGAATGGTTCAAACCATCATCTACGGTTTGCAATAAAACAGCACAGACACCTGTACCACTAGCATCCACTTCTAACAGAAATGGTTTTTCAAAATGAAGGACTACAAGCACTGGAGCACTACAGAGCAAAGTTTTCAAAGCGTCAAAAGCAGTCTGACATATAGGTGTCCACTTAAAAGAAACAGATTTACAAAGCAACGCTGTGAGATGACTGGCCACCGCAGAAAAGTTTTTACAAATACAGCTATAATAGCCGGTCATGCCAAGAAATCCCCGAACCTCTCTCTTGTTCATGGGAGCTGGAAATTATGGATAGCTTGGATCTTTGAATTTAGGGGACGCACCTGACCACTGCCAACCTCCTTACCTAAATAGGTGATTGTAGCAAAACCGAATTCACACTTTGCTAGATTTAGAGTAAGATTTGCGTCAAAAAGTCTCCGAAAACTTCATCTATGGATTTAAGATGGTCATCCCAAGTGTCAGCATAGCAGACAACATCATCTAGATAAGCTTCACAGTTATAAATTTTAGATAACATGATAGACATTAATCGTTGAAATGTAGCTCCTGCATTTCGAAGGCCAAAAGGCATCACTCGATACTGCAGGAACACATCAGGAGAGGCAACAGTAGAAATTTCAGATGCACGGTCGGTGGGTGGCACCTGCCAATAACCTTTTAGTAGATCAAGTTTTGTTACAAACTTAGCATTACCCAGTCGATCTACACAGTCTTCCATGCGCTGCATTGGAAAGGAGTCAGTTTTGGTTAATGCATAGACGTTCCTATAATCTGTACAGAACCGGAAAGTACCATCTGGCTTGGGAAATAAAAGACATGAAAAACACCATGGACTAGAACAAGGGAATGCTAGGTTATGTTCAAGTAGATATTGGGTTTCTTTTCTTATCAACTCTTTTTTAAATGGATTTAAATTTAAATAAGCCCTTTGTTTGATGGGTGCATGTGAACCAACCTCAATATCATGTTTTAACACATGAGTAGTGGTGGGGAAGTCACTAAACAAATTTGGAAATCTCCTAATCAAACCCTTAATGTCAGCTTGAGCTGATGGAGGTAAGTGAGACAACTTTGCTGAAAGGTTTAATAAAGTCTCTGAATTGGACAACTGAGCCGACATAAAGGTGGCACTATTCATCTTCAAACCATCAATTACTGGTGAATACTTAGAGTGGAACAATTAGCGGGGCAGTCATAAGGAGGGGAGTCTTACCTTTAGAGTCGGAATGTGCCACATATGCTTTCAGCATGTTAACATGACAAACACGTGTCTTTCTCCTACGATCAGGGGTGTAAACAATATACAGATCTGGCCATTAAGAATGCACGTTTCGAGAAAAGAAATCTTTGCGAGCTGCCGCGGCAGCGCACGGCAAGTTGTGTGCCCCAGTCATGTTTCAACCTGAAGTATTGTGTGTCTATTGAAGTCGAAAATGTGTTCTCTCTTAGGCGCCCATTGACAGCAAGCGACCGAGCTCATAAACGTGTCAAGCTCAAACTGTAAATACTGATATGTATTTATTCTTCATTTTCTTCTCTCCTTCAATGATGATACTTCTTTAACTGCGCTTTCTCCATTCAGTATTATTATTATTATTAGTAGTAGTAGTAGTAGTAGTAGTAGTAGTGCTCCGAATGTATTATTATTGTTATTATTCTTATTATTATTGTAACGCACCTGCGCATGTGCAAAAAGAAGTACTACAAAGAATACAAAAATGTATGATAAGTTAGGCTAAGACAATATTGTTATATTGTGTATATGTGCTTTAAATATACACTAAACAATAAACACTGCCATTTGCAAAGTGAAAGTGAGTTGTGCGTGCGCGCTTTTTGATCAAAAAGCTGATCAACGCATGCTCAGATATGAGCAAATTTATCAATAAAACTGCAGACATACTCCCCCATACAGTAAATAAAAAGAAAAGTATTAAATCTAAGAACTATTAAGTCTGATTTAATTGCTATCATTAATTATTTTAATTTTTTTAATCTATTTTATGTTTTGCTGGGGAAATAAAATTTAGGCAGAGACGTAACCATAAACATAAATAGAAACATAAACATAAATAGAATTAAATCAGACTTAGTTAATTGATTCATAAATTTACTGAACATATTCAGATTTTGTAAAATAACAAAACCTGTTTCTTTCCTATACCTTTTGTACCATTAAACATTTTATTTCTATTTATTCTATGTTTTGCTGGCGAAATACATTTTAAGCAGAGACGTCTGCTCGGTCTTGTGAATTCATTTTAAACCCCTCAATTCTGCCCTTATCCGCGAAACCAGTTTGATACCTTCACACCTACATGAAAGGTGAGAAGAGGGATTAGAATAACTGAGCGCACAGCCTATACATTTGTTTGTTGCATTTCTGGTAGAGTATGTCTGCAGTTTTAGGATGTATGTATGAATTTAGGATAAATCTGCTCATATCTGCGCGCGCATTTATCAGCCTTTTGATCAACGTCACTCATTTATTGTTTACTATATAGTATTGTTTACTATAAACAATAAATGAGTGCTGTTGATTTAAATCGCATATACACACATTCAACTTGAAAGATATATTGTAAAACAAAATCATGTTCGCTTCAGCATTGGAAACAATATTGTTTTAGGCTAACTGTATTAATAATTATTCACTTTTGTAAGCTTTGTTGTACTTTGTCTTTTTGCACACACACACACGCGTGCACCTTTAAATTAAATCCAATTAATTTTGGGCATCTCATTTCATCATTATGAAAATAATATGAAGCACATATGCACACATTCATCATGAAAATATTTACAAATATTGTAAAACAAAATAAAAATAATGTTTGCTTCAGCATTGGAAACAATATTGTTTTAGGCTAACTAATTATACACAATTCTTCATTGTACTTGGTCTGGCTTTTAGATAAAGTCCTTATATGCGCCATCTGGCGGATATTCAGTGAAGCACAACACATTTATTTAAATTCCCGAATGCTGCTTGCGGGATTTCGTGGCACGGCGCGCACAGAATTGCCGCATTTCGCGGGACAAACATGCATTCTTTATGCCCACATCTGTAGGCAGTGTCACTCAACTTCTCTTTTATCTCATAGGGGCCAATGAATCTAGCTTGAAGTGCTGACCCAGGCACAGGAAGTAAAACAAGAACTTTATCACCAATTTGGAATGAGCATGGGACAGCCTTTTGATCATATCGAGTTTTCATCTGTTCTTGTGCAGCGTTTTGCCCGTTTCCACAACTGATGCAGTTGGTCATGAAACGAGCTAATATAATCCAAAACATTCTGAGGGATGGTCAGTTAAGAGGATCTTCAAAGGATCTTCATTTTTGTTGTTCGACGCAAAATATTCGGAGCATAGATTTGAGGGTTTGATGAAATCGTTCAAGGGTACCCTGGGACTGAGGGTGATAAGCACTAGATACTTAATGTCTGATGTTTAATTTTTTTATTACTTTGGCAAAAATTTTAGACATGAAAATTTTTCCTTGATCAGACTGTATAATATTTAGGCACCCCAAAAGTAGTGCAGAATTTGACAATCGTTTTGACAATTGCATGAGCTTTAAGTGAGCATAGGGGTACCGCTTCAGGATATCTGGTTAACGCACACATTAGAGTTAACAAATAAGACTTTCCAGATTTAGCTTTGGGTAAAGGCCCAACGCAATCAACCAAAATCCATTCGAATGGTTCACCAATTACTGGTATCGGCTTCAGCGGGGCCCTAATTGGGCTTGCCAGATAATTGAAATGAATGACAAAATTTACAGAATTTGGAAACATCAGATTTCATCGAAGGCAAAAAGAAATGTTTCAACAACCTATCACAAGTTTTTATGATGCCTACATGACCGGAAGGTTCATGGTCATGTGCAATGCTCAAAACTTGCTCTCAAAAAAGGTTTTGGAATGACAACTTGAAACACAGTTCCCCAGTCATCAGTGACATGATGCGGAGACCACTTATGCATCAGGATGCCATCGTCAAAGTAGTACTCTGGCAAAACGCTTGACTCGACAGCAGCTGCAACACAGGAACACAGAGAACTTTGTCAGCAAAGAAGGTCTTTGACAAATCTACGGTGTCTTTAAATTTTTGTGCTTGAGCTCGAGTCACCACACAATCACTAAATACACTAGGGAATTGTACATCTGTAACCTCAGGTAAACAAAAAACCTTTTTACCTGCCAGATCATTTCCCAGTATTAACAGGCAACTCAGACCGAACTGCCAACTTAACTTTGCCTGAAATAATTCCCAAACGCGAATAGACATTGTATAACAGAACTTTAACCACAGAAAGAGCAATGCCTTGCAATAATACGCTAGAACCACAGCTTGACTGTTCCAGAAATGGCAGCACATTCTTCCATGGACTGAGAGGCTCCAGTATCACAAGGGATGCGAATTTAATTTTTTTGTCTTTGTGTCTGTGTTATTAAATGAAACAACACCGTCAAAAATAAAGGGCTCAAAGGTGGATTCAGTAGTTGTGTTCAAATTCTCTGTCATGGGAGAGAAAAGCGCCCGCTTAATCAAACCAACACATTTAGAAACGTTTGTTTTCTTGCAAGTTTTACATTTCAAAGTGGGACACACGGCGATGAGGTGCCCTACCTCGTGACAGTAAAAACACTCACGATTTCCCTCTTTTAGATACTGCTGTGGTATCCTTAGGACTGCGAACACGATCAAAAAGATTACGCTTGGCAGGCGACGGAACAGCTATTTTATGAGTAAGCACAAACTCATCAGCAAAAATAGCAGCTTCAGAAAGAGAAGAAACTTTCTGTTCATTCAGATATAATCACGATTTTCTCTGGAGACAATTCTTAAATTCTTCCAGTAGTATTAACTCTTTTAATTGTGTAAAGAAAACTAAATACAAATTAGCTTACTTACCTCCCTAAACAATAAACAGACTGAAAAGATATATGAAAATAAATGGCGTCTACCCCCAATTTCCCATATGTAAAGAGTTAACAAGTTATTTACAAAGTATATACAAAATGTAAGTGCTTACCACATCATAGTCAAACAGGCAATGTTTCAGATAAACAGGTGAATCAGTCCGTACAAGGTTTTACAAAGACAACAAAGATTATAACAAACAAACTCTCTTTCTCTCTGGTACAACACTCAAAAACAAATGGTGAAGCATACAACAGTCAATCAGAATCTCAAAATACTAGCACACAACAGATCGGATTAGATGAGGTTCAAAAGGGGCCCCTTCTAGTTGAGTGTTTGGGGTGGTCCTTATATCAGAATAGGATGCAGAGTAGACTATTCCGAGCTCCAGCTGATTAACAGGCCACACCCACCTAAAAAAGACACAGGTCCAACACACAGGACCAGAGAGATATCTAACAGATACAAATAGAATCTCAGAATCATAACACATGTATTAGACAAGAATGGGACAACATTTCTATTCCTAAACTCGAGCAACTAGTTTCCTCAGTCCCCAGACGTTTACAGACTGTTATAAAAAGAAGAGAAGATTCCACACAGTGGTAAACATGGCCTTGTCCCAACTTTTTTTGAGATGTGTTGATGCCATGAAATTTCAAAAATCAAATTATTTTTCCCTTAAAATTATACATTTTCTCAGTTTAAACATTTGATATGTCATCTATGGTGTATTCTGAATAAGATATTGAAATTTAAACCCAACTTTTTTGGGATTTGGTTTGTACAACAAAATTTGTTAAATAAAGGATTGCAAAAGTCAAAGTCTTTCCTTTTCCTGTCCTGAGCTGCCAGTGATCTGCCCTCTGGACCTGTCCGACTCATCCTGGTGCCCCACTTCTGGTTGGAGATCTCGTCACACGGATGCCCAATGTGGTCTGCCTGCGACGCGGGTGTTGACTGTGGGTGGTTCCACTTTACCACGGAGATGGTCCTGGCCTTGGCTGATGCTGACAGCTGTTCTTAGAGGACTTGTGACTGCAGTCGCTCGATAGTTCAGGACTGGGATTTGCTACAAGTCTACCTGAGCCTTCAACAACAAACTGGACTCCATATTAACTTAAACACATCTCCTGTTATACTGAACTTCCAGCCTCCTAACAGACAGTATTACATACATCAATCCCTGCTATCCATTATCACCCAATGAAGATGGGTTCCTTGTTGAGTCTGGTTCCTCTCAAGGTTTCTTCCTATTGCCATTTCAGGAAGTTTTTCCTTGCCACTGTCGCTGTCCCCCTTGGCTTGCTCATCAGGGACAGTTTAATCGTTTTGATTTATACACATTTCATACAAACTTTCATAATTTATTTTGATTGTGTACAGCTGCTTTGTGACAATGACAATTGTTAAAAGCGCTATACAAATAAATTTAGTTGAATTGAAGTGAATTAAATTCTGCTATACTGCTTTATCCTGTATTCAGGGTCGCGGGAGCCTATCCCAGCAGACTTAGGGCACGAGGTGGGGTACACCCTGGACAGGGGGCCAATCCATCGCAGGGCACACACACATTCACACAATTACACTACGGGCAGTTTGGGAATGTCAATCAGCCTAATCTGCTAATTTTACATTTAGGCTGCTTTGCAAAAGCTGCCCCTCTTTGTGATCTGAGTATATTATAACAATTGTTGGGTGTAACAATGAGTACTTGGATTACAAGTACGAAACCGCATAGGTGAGATAGGGGTATTAGTAATTAACTGATTATGGGCCAAACATTGCTGAGTGATGATGGTAGAATAATTATAAAGGTCTTGACTAAAACAACATGCATGAGGATGCCCAAGGGAGTTTTCATTTTCTGAAAACAAAATACTTTAACTACTTACTTTTATCAGAAAGTAACGCTGTAATGTAACTGATTACTTCTTAAAGACAGTAATTTTGTAATGTAATTAGTTGCTTTAAAAAGTAACGTCCCCTAACACTGATTATGACTGAAATAAAGCAGCTCAAATGTGGTTGTGAATAAGCTTTTTAGTGAATGTAAAATGTTCGCGTGAACCCATAGTGCGCTTTTTCTCTTTACATCTTTTCACTTTTTTCACTCCTCCATGCAGATCTTCTCTAGATCTGTCTACATCCCACCCATCTCTGGCTCTTGGATGTCCCTGGCTGATCCGTCACAATCCTCGCATAGATTGGAATAAGAACACCGTTCAGGAGTGCAGCCCCTTTTGTTTAACGTCCTGTCTGAAGTCAGCTCATTATCCGCCTACTAAACCTCCCACCACCAAGGACTTCCTTGACCTCTCAGTTGTTACTCCTGACTACATGGATTTTAAAGATGCTACAAGATGCTACAGCCATGTATTGATTATCGTGGTTTAAACGAGATCACCATCAAGAATTGAAACATGCTCCACCTGATGTCAATGGTCTTCAATCTTCTGCAAGCGGCCAATGTTTTCACGAAGCTTGACCTACATAATGCCTATTACTTAGTCAGAATCAAGCAGGGAGACGAGTGAGCATGACAGCATTCAACACCCCATCGGGGCATTACGAATGGCTAGTATTGCCATTTGGCCTAGCTAACGCTCTAGCCGTGCTCCAATTATTGGTCAACCATTAGACAAACATGAAGATGTTCAGAAAGTCCCTAAGTCTCTGAATTTTTTTTGGTTTAGCCTGTTTGCTCCTTGCCCTGGTCTCTGGGCAGTCACTGATTAACTAAGCCTGTTCTGAGACTATGAGCTGTACTGTAAGAAATGAGAGCAGCACCTTACCGAGTGGAAAATTATGAGCTCACTTATTAATATATGCTTAGTTGTGTACCATATTTAAAAATGTTTCTGTACAAACAGTTTAAAGATTTAAAGTGGAAGTTAGACAGTCTATAAAGCCAAAATTGAAATAAATTCAAAAGTGCGTGTTGCTATATGTCATTATGCATCTTATGATCTAATACGGTTACATTTTCATGGTTATGATTGTATTAAAATTCTTCAATAACTTGCCCATATGACATGCTACGTAAAACTGTTTGATTCAATTTGACTTTGACATTTTGAAATTATGTGATGCCCAAAGAGAAGACATTGGCTTACACCTTGATCCAAACTATTTTATACTTTAATTGCCATTATCCAATAATGCTTGTTTGAAATGACCTATGACTTCATGCCGGCAAAGAGGGAGAGAGAGAGAGAGAGAGAATTATACTCATTTAACAGTCAAGAGCAGCATTACACTGAGCCATGCTGTGATTGCATCAGTGCGAGTGTCATGGTGGAACCAGGATTTACAAATTTGAACCATGAGAGGTAGGCTGAGCAACTGTCATAACTGAATTTAAATGACCAACTTTTCCCCATGGGTGTTAAAAAGCACAAATGGCAAATATTAGGTAAAAATATTATATATAGTTGTATATAGATAAATGAGAAAGTGTTGCAAAACTAGAAAACTATTCTAATTACAAAGGGCATTGGAAATATTGGGAAACATTATAAGCCATAAAAAATTCCGTTAGTTTACAATCTTTAGCCTTAGAATTCTTAGTATACACAGAGAGAGATCCAGTGCATCTAAATAAAAAAAAAAAATTAAACATCATGAAAAAGTTTTCTTTTGAATGTGAAATTCTTGCATGTTTTAGATTCATTACATGCAAAATGTAATATTTAAATTTTTTTCAATTATTGTTTTTTCCAATATTTTACAGCTCATGAAAATGATTAAGATCGTCAGCTAAATGAGTGGGGTATGGGCCAGCTTTAAGACTTGGCCTTCTGACCCACGAGACAATGCTGGGAAAGTTCTTTACTTCCACCTCCAGACTAGGCCATTGGAAACAATCATGGATATTCTGCACACCTAATCAATAACAAACCGCAACTGCACGCGTTCACACTGGGCATGTTAAAAACAGAAGAAAGACATTTTACCGAAGCATGTGCAAACCAATTTCTCAAAGATGCAAACTGGGAAATAATGGACAAGATTACTAGACGGAAACACAATATGATTGGCACATGATTGGATTTTTTAGCATCTATCATTACAGCATGTGCCCTGTGTGGAACACACATTCAACAAAGGGTAATCTCAGTGGCTTTATGTGACAGCGGATTTGACAGTGCTTCAGCCAAGTGTCGTAAAATAGTTGAAGACTTTAAACACAGTCACACAAACAGAGCAAAGTTGAAACCTCAAGAGGTCTCTTATGGACTAAAAGAGGAATTACTAGTCCAGGATGTACCGACGCGATGGAATTCAAATTGATAAGACAAATTCAATACAAGAAAGATCCACTTAAAGCAATGCTGACACAGCAGAAGCACAACTTAGCCATGCTAACCTCAGTTCAATATAACAGGCTGGCAAATTTGGAAACTTAGAGGACAGTTTACGATGCGTCGTAGCTGGGACACATGGAAGGTGGGGTGGATGCGTCGCATAGACGATGGGAGTAGGAGTCGGACAGCGCATGGGTTGATTATCCTGGTTATTGTGAAGGGTCCGATGAAACGGGGAGAGAGCTTGCGTGAAAGTGTCTTTAGGGGGATGT
>JAOVVA010083420.1:0-12726 GCA_028565275.1 Leiocassis micropogon
TAAATAAATATAATAAAGAGAGTAAACATTAACATTATAGAGTAAATAAATATAATAAAGAGAGTAAACATTAACATTATAGTAAATAAATATAATAGAGTAAACATTAACATTATAGAGTAAATAAATATAATAAAGAGAATAAACATTAACATTATAGAGTAAATAAATATAATAAATAATAAACATTACAGACCTGCTGATGAAAGATGAAGAGAAAATATGAGGAAAACCAGAGTTTTTATAACTGCACTGCAGCGACACATCTCTCAGTCTAAACTCTGATCCAGTGAGAGAGAAAATTAATAATAATCTGTAAAAAGTTCTCACATATTTAATCCTCGGGTAAAACTCTAGTTTATAGATGAGATAAACACTCCACACTCTGTCCTGTCCGGGGTTCAGCGGGAATGTTCTGCGCAAAGGAGGCGGGGCTTTTATACTCCGCGCTCTGACCAATCAGAACTCAGGATTCAGGCGCGTCATCAGTTTCTGAGAAGAACTCAGCAGTGCAGGGTTATACTGAAAGTGAAAGCAGGAGATGATGGAGGAGGAGAGTTTATCATCATCACTCTATATATTATCTTTATATAAGGAGACTTTAAAATTACATATTATTATTATTATTATTATTATTATTATTATTATTATTATTAATAATGAATCTTGAGCTGTAAAAGGGCTGCTCTATGTATGTGTGTGTGTGTGTGTGTGTGTGTGTAATTCAGAATGTAAACACTACTCTCATAAAGAGACATTAAAACGACACTAGTGAGTATTATGAACTAGAGGTGTTAACAGTATGATAATGACCTCATTATACTCTGCTATGGTTCTGGTATTTGTTGTTGTTTTTTTGTGATTTTTGTGTTTTGTTTTTTGAGTTTATTATGACTCAAATAAAGCTGCTCATATCACACACACTTTCACTTTACAAAAGGCAGCGTTTATTTAGTGATTTAGTGATATATTTATTGTACAAAAACTAAAGCCTGAAGAGCCTCGTGTGGGGGCGGGGCTTACAGCTGTGTAAAGACATCAATCACACGCAGTTACACCTGCTTTAAAACGGTGTGAGAAGTGATCTAGTATTATCACAACAGGAAAATACATGTCAGTATTTACAGTGACATTAACATATTTACATTAAATTTAATCATGTAGCACTTTTAATATTCATAAGACACTCAAAGGCTGATAAACATGATTAAGAGAAAATTGCACGCACACAACCATGAGAGAGAGAGAGAGAGAGATTCACACATGCAGCACAATCCCACTTTATATTCAGGATCTTTATTTTTCATTTTCTTTTCTTCCCTCCTTTTGGATCAATAATGATTCTCCTTTGACTGTGCTTTCTACATTTATCATCATCATCATTATTATTATTATTATTATTATCATTTTAACATTTGTCTTTTGCTTTCCTTCTTCATTAGTTTTCATCCCTAGAGTCACTTTATGTTTGACTGATTGGTGTTCTAAATATTAATGATGATGCAGTGTTTTGTGTTTGATTAAATTCGATGCGGATACTGTAATTTTCTCTGTCCTAATAGAATATACAGACCCTGAGCCATACGGGCTGGGGGCGTCAAGTGCATGTATATGCCAAACCATGCCCTTATTTTTAAAATCTCACTCCAAGTTTTTCTAAAAAGTTGGCAGCTCTGTCACATATTTTAGGAATAAAAATTATATGGTAATTTGTCATCAGACTTTATTACAAAATTAACAGAAATTATCAAACCATAGACATTTTAGACTAAAACATTTATATTGTGCATCAGACTTTAACATGTAATATATCTTTCAATCGTGTTTAATCTGGACTGTTTTCCTCAAAATATCACTTTGATAATTTTTCTGCCCACTTCATGTGATCGTTAGGTAACACCAGTAACAGGATCAGGGCCAAAGACAAAGCACACGTTTAAGACAAGACGACGGCACAGATGAAGGATACAGAGCGGCAAGCTGTGTGAGTGGCTCGGATGCTCGGAGTTTAAATGTATGTAGCACATCAAAATTATACATAAATCTTTGATAAGGGCAAACGTCCCAAGAGGATCTAAAGATTATTTTTATTGTCCAAAGCCCCGTCTGGTGTCGAGGAGACAGTGAAGCAGTGTTAGTTTTTTTTTTTCAGTTTCCTTTAGTTTCTTTTTAGTTTCCTGATTAATAATCTCATGCTATCTCCAAACAGGAAGGTCTTCCTTTGCGTGTGTCATGAGCATTCTCACACACTCCTATTTCTCTGACCCCCTCAGAAACCCTGTGTAAAGGCTCTTATTAATATTATTACATCTTCTAACATTCTACATAACACCTACAGCGCTGAGCTCAGTGAAACAGAACAACACAGCGTGAACACACACACAAATCAAATAATTTGGTCCTCATCCCCCCTCCTCGTTGTAGCGCAGCCACATAATGGGGTTGTTTTAATAGGCCACAAATAAAGTGGTAAGTAAAAAATAAAACCACCAGGTCTTTTTTACAACCCCTATATGGTTATTTTTGTCCCCAAGACGACGGTGTTTTGGTTTCGGGGTTAAGCTCTCACGCGCACTCGCAGTGGTGCCGCAAGGGAACCCCGATGACCTATCGGGTCACGTGTGCCGATATAAAGCCGGAACCGGCATGGTACTCGGGGTGGAGAGATGAAGCAGCGCACTGGACTTTGGAATAGAGAGAGAGAGATTGTTTGTTGCACGCGTGGATTGCTTTTTCCAGGACACACTCAATACCCATCTCGTTCCGTTTTCTCGAGACCGAGCCATCTCTCCCGATCACCATTACACACTCACAATAACACGGACTTGGACTTTTATACATACGCACTCACACACACGCATACACTCCACACATTGTTTATAGTTGTATATATTTTGTATAGATTGTTTTGTTGGTGCACCTCATTTATTTATTTGTCTTTTTCATTTAATACACTTTGGGTTTGGTTAGAAGTTGTTGTTGTCACGTGTCTTGTCTTGCTCCGCGAAGATTGCGCAACACCGGAAGTAAGTAATATTAGCCCGTATTTAGTTCAGCAGGAAGGCACACAGTCACACTAAGAGTTGTTGGAGGAAGAATCTCCTTCAGAGGCTGTAAAACATTTACATCCATCACAAAGTGACTAAACACTGTGTATAAATAATGTAGTGGTTTTAAACATCATTTATGGATCATAAAGGTTCACTTACAGGGTTTGGGTGGAACAGGTTTAAAGCCTGAAACACAGATGATGGACAGACAGTAAGTATAAAAAATAAAATAATGTGTGTGTGTATATATGCAACATATATAAACTTGATGTAAGGGACCACCACTAGAGGTCACTGTTTTGTTTTTTGTAGTTTTTGGTTTGCAGACTCAGTTTCCCAGAAGGCACCTCAGTCAGGTGATGCGAGTGCACACCTGAGCCGAGGTAACTCATTAGGTCATCTATAAACAGCTGTTTAGTTTGGAAAACTGGGTCGAGCATTGTTTAAAGATAACTGTCACTATGTGGGCATTTTGTTTAGTTTAGTTTAGTTCAGTTCAGTTCAATTTGTATTTTGATTTAAGTTTGGTTTAATTAAGATAAAAAGGCTCTAGTGTTGGCTATGTCTGATATTCAGTGTGTGTCTATGTTTGTGGAGCTGAATTAAAGTGTAGTGTGTGTTTTTAATGTTTATGTAAGTATTGTTGGTTGTGTCCTCCTGTTATTTCCCTGTGTAGCTAGTTGGTAAGTTTAGCTAAGTTGCATGTTTAGCTAATTATGATGTTTAGCTAACTTCCATGCCTACCTAATTGCCTGTCTCTAGCCATAGTTTCCCTGTGTCTGTGGTCTCCCTAGTCTCCCTGTGTCTCTGGTCTCCCTAGTCTCCCCGTGTCTCTGGTCTCCCTAGTCTCCCTGTGTCTCTGGTCTCCCTGGTCTCCCTGTGTTTCTGGTCTCCCTGGTCTCCCTGTGTTTCTGGTCTCCCTGGTCTCCCTAGTGTCTCTGGTCTCCCTGTGTCTCTGGTCTCCCTAGTCTCCCTGTGTTTCTGGTCTCCCTAGTCTCCCTGTGTTTCTAGTCTCCCTAGTCTCCCTGTGTCTCTGGTCTCCCTAGTGTCCCTGTGTCTCTGGTCTCCCTAGTGTCCCTGTGTCTCTGGTCTCCCTAGTGTCTCTCTGGTGTCCCTGGTGTCTCCCTGTGTCTTTGGTCTCCCTAGTCTCCCAGTGTTTTTGGTCTCCCTGTGTCTCTGGTGTCCCTGCGTCTCTGGTGTCCCTAGTCTCTCTGGTCCCCCTAGTGTCCCTGTGTCTCTGGTCTCCCTAGTGTCCCTGGTGTCTCTGGTGTTCCTATTGTCGCTGGTCTCCCTGGTGTCTCCCAGTGTCTTTGGTCTCCCTAGTCTCCCAGTGTCTTTGGTCTCCCTAGTCTCCCAGTGTTTTTGGTCTCCCTGTGTCTCTGGTCTTCCTGTGTCTCTGGTCTCTCAGTGTCTCTGGTGTCCCTGCATCTCCCAGTCTCTCTGGTGTCCCTGCGTCTCTTTGTGTCTCTGGTCTCTCTAGTGTCTCCCCAGTGTCTCTGGTCTCTCTGATGTCCTTGGTCTCTCTGGTGTCCCTGGTCTCCCCAGTGTCTCTGGTCTCTCTGGTGTCCCTGTGTCTCTGGTCTCCCTAGTGTCCCTGTGTCTCTGGTCTCTCTGGTGTCTCTTTGGTGTCCCTGGTGTCTTTCTGGTGTTCCTAGTGTCTCTGGTGTTCCTAGTATCTCTGGTCTCCCTGGTGTCTCCCTGAGTCTCCCTGTGTCTTTGGTCTCCCTAGTCTCCCAGTGTTTTTTCGGTCTCCCTGTGTCTCTGGTCTTCCTGTGTCTCTGGTGTCCCTATGTCTTTGGTGTCCCTGCGTCTTCCCGTGTCTCCCTGCGTCTCTGGTCTTCCCGTGTCTCGCTGCATCTCTGGTCTTTCCGTGTCTCCCTGCGTCTCTGGTCTTTCCGTGTCTCCCTGCGTCTCTGGTCTTTCCGTGTCTTCCAGTGTCGCTGGTCTTTCTGTGTCTCCCAGTGTCGCTGGTCTCCCAGTGTCGCTGGTCTCCCTGCGTCTCTGGTCTCCCTGCATCTCCCAGTGTCTCTGGTCTTGCTGCGTCTCCCTGTGTCTTCCTGTGTCTCTGGTCTCCCTAGTGTCTTTCTGTGTCTCTGGTCTCCCTAGTCTCCCTGTGTCTCTAGTCTCCCTGGTGTCCCTGGTCTCTCCCGGTGTCCCTGGTCTCTTTGGTGTCCCTGGTCTCTCTGTGTCTCCCGGTGTCCCTGGTCTCTCTGTGTCTCCCGGTGTCTTTGTGTCTCTGGTCTCTCTGGTGTGTCTCTGGTGTCCCTGGTGTCGCTCTGGTGTCCCTGGTGTCTTTCTGGTGTTCCTAGTGTCTCTGGTGTTCCTAGTATCTCTGGTCTTCCTGGTGTCTCCCTGTGTCTTTGGTCTCCCTAGTCTCCCTGTGTTATTGGTCTCCCTAGTCTCCCAGTGTTTTTTCGGTCTCCCTAGTCTCCCTCTGTCTCTGGTCTCCCTGTGTCTCTGGTGTCCCTACGTCTCTGGTGTCCCTGCGTCTTTCCGTGTCTCCCTGCGTCTCTGGTCTTCCCGTGTCTCCCTGCATCTCTGGTCTCTCCCGGTGTCCCTGGTCTCTTTGGTGTCCCTGATCTCTCTCTGTCTCCCGGTGTCCCTTGGTCTCTCTGTGTCTCCCGGTGTCTTTGTGTCTCTGGTCTCTCTGGTGTGTCTCTGGTGTCCCTGGTGTCTTTCTGGTGTTCCTAGTGTCTCTGGTGTTCCTAGTATCTCTGGTCTCCCTGGTGTCTCCCTGTGTTATTGGTCTCCCTAGTCTCCCAGTGTTTTTTTGGTCTCCCTAGTCTCCCAGTGTTTTTTTGATCTCCCTAGTCTCCCAGTGTTTTTTTGGTCTCCCTAGTCTCCCAGTGTTTTTTTTTGGTCTCTCTAGTCTCCCTGTGTCTCTGGTCTCCCTGTGTCTCTGGTGTCCCTACGTCTCTGGTGTCCCGGCGTCTTTCCGTGTCTCCCTGCGTCTCTGGTCTTCCCGTGTCTCCCTGCGTCTCTGGTCTTCCCGTGTCTCCCTGTGTCTCTGGTCTCCTTGCGTCTCCCAGTGTCTCTGGTCTCGCTGCGTCTCCCAGTGTCTCTGGTCTCGCTGCGTCTCCCAGTGTCTCTGGTCTCGCTGCGTCTCCCAGTGTCTCCCCGTGTCTCTGGTCTCCCTAGTGTCTTCCTGTGTCTCTAGTCTCCCTGGTGTCCCTGGTCTCCCTTTGTCTCTGGTGTTCCTAGTGTCCCTAGTCTCCCGTGTCCCCCTGTGTCTCTGGTGTCCCTGTGTCTTCCTGTCTCTCTGATGTCCCTGTCTCTCCCGGTGTCCCTGTGTCTCTGGTTTCCCTAGTCTCCCTGTGTCCCTGTGTCTCTGGTCTTACTGGTCTCTCTAGTTCCTGGTCTCCCTGGGTCTCTGGTCTCCCTGGTCTCTCTGTGTCTTCCTGTGTCTCTGGCATCTCATCTTTAGTTCTGTCTCTGGTGTCTCTGTGTCTCTAGTCTCTCCATGTCTCTGGTCTTGTCTATAGTCCCTCCGTGTTTCTAGTCTTGTCCCATTTTAGCTCCCTGCTTAGTTCATTTGAATATGTCCTTAAGCCTGTGTTTCACCATAGCGCTTATGTTTAGTGTAACAGGTATTAGAGCATGTATATGTCCTTAAGCCTGTGTTTCGCCATAGTGCTAATCCTTTGTGTAACGGGTATTAGAGCCTGTAGATGTTAATAAGTCTGTGTCTTGCCATAGAGCCTGTGTTTCACCATATGCTTTTGGTTATTGTTGGAGTTGGTTGTTTGTTCCTTTGTTTGTTTTGTTTCTTTATTCGTATTTTTTATTATTATTATTGATATTATTAAAAGACTCTTTTTGTTTACAACATCCCTCTGCGTTTATGCCTGCTCTTTGCGCCCACGGCGACAACATATGCCAAATACCCCCCGACATGACACTTGACATTTGCCTCCTCTCACCAGAGTTCTTCTTCTTCCAGACCACAATTTCAGCAACAACGGCGACGAGAACAATGAGAGCCGCGACTACAGCAGCGATGATAGCAATCGGTGCTCCACTGTTGCTGCAGAGACACACAGAGACAAATATTAAAATACTTTTTCCTCTTTATTAATAAAAGCCGCATAATAAACCTGATGAGGAATAATGTGTGTTCCTCATGCGGAGATGTTTAATGTTGTTCTGTCTAGCAGTTTATTTGTTTTGGTAAAGATGTAAATACTAGAATGTCTACATGGATTCTAGCAAGGTAGAGACCTTGAACAAAGTGTTTACACCATTACTAAAGCTGAATAGCATCATCTCAGTCAGCTGGTGTTTACAGTAAAACACTGTACACACAAACACTCTACAGTCTACTGGGATGAGTTTAACCACACTGTTAAATAAAGAACCCTGGGGTTTAAGGAGTTTAAGAAATTTTGTATTTCACAGAGGAAAGGTGATGGTTTAGGAGATGATTTAGAAAAGGTACATTCATGGATATATAATTTAGCCATTAAAATATAAAAGTTGACAATGTATTCAAGTGATTTATTACTGTGACGGAAAAAGATAATTATGTCCTTTAATGTAAAACTGTAAGATTCCTGAATCAAATAAAAAATATAATTTCGAAGTTGCCGCCAGAACGCTTGTACCTCCACAAGAGAAAAAAAAGATGAATACATTCTTTCTGATGGTTGTAGAATGTACTCAAGTCCACAATGTCCACATACAGTATTTAGCAATTATGGAATTAACTGGGTAAATACAGTATAATAAATATATTTTTAAATCAACTTCTTTAACCTTCTAAGAAATAGGAATTTTATATGAAATGAGCCATGATTTTATCCAGTTGATATTATCAATTATTGAGGCCCAATAAAATTTACTTTTTTGTAACATTCTTGTTTAAGTTATGAATGCTTTGACGTATATGTTTATTATTACATTTTCTATCAGTGATGAGAACACCTCCAATGATTGGTTCATCATACGTAGTTGCTATTTCACACGAACTAAGATGAGATTTAAAAAGTTGTAAGAAACCATTTGGAATAGCATTAATAACTGATTTATATTCTCTAAATGGAATAGGTAAAGTGAATTTGTTCATAAATTGTTAATATGCAAGTACAGAACCTGAATCATCTAGAAGCAAAAATATGTGATCAATACCTCTAGATGTCATTTGGTAAGAAAAAGTGACTTCCTTTTGACTGTAATATTAGCATGGTTCCATAATAAAGCTTTATGTGGACAGAAATTGTGAACCTGGCAGATTTTCCAGGCTAACAGTGCTTGCTGGTGGAATTGAGACAGTTTAATAGGCAATCTGCATGGCAAAAAATCACAAGAGAGCAAAAATTTTTACCCACAAATTTTACTATAAATGTGAGATGGTATAAAAAACCCATAAAGATGTAGGGTTTATTAGGGTTTTTTTTTTTAAACCAATTTATCTTAAACACATGGTTGATATCATGACATCAAGTCCTCCCTCTGTTTTCTTACTTGCAAGAATTGACTATTTTTGTTTTGTGATCTCTTTTTCCAGATGAAATTAAAGATAATTTTATTTATTTCCTTGCAATTATTAATATTAACATATAATATTATGGCCGGGTAAACAAGATGAGGCAAACCTTTTGCTTTAGAAAGGAGTACTCTTCCAAAAATAGACAAATCTCTTTATATCCAATTATTACATACAGTAGATACTTTTTTCAGTCTGTGGGAAAAATTTAGTTGTTGTCTCTCAGCCAATTTTCTTTCAAAATTAAAATGCCCAAATATTTAACAGTAATTTTAACAGGTATATTTGCAATTGTGGTGTCATTACAAGAGTGGACGGGCAACTTTCACATTTACCAACATTAAGATATAATCCAGAGGCTATAGAGAATTGATTAATCACACATAAAGCATATACAGTAATACTTGAGATTTATCCTTCAAAAAAAAAAAAAAATATATATATAATCTCTCTATCAAAAATCATGATTCTTTTAAAAATAGGATCATTCTGAACATCACGAGACAGCGTCTCCACCACTAATAGAAAAAGGAAGGGAGATATTGGTCAGACTCCTTGTTCTAAACTCCACCTCTTTGAGGTACCAGACTGAAGTATAACAGAGCTGTTTATGTCATTATAGGCTGACTATGTTAATAAATGCATCACCAAAACCAAAAAGTTTAAGAGACAGCGATAAAAAAAACTGTGTTCGATTGTGTCAAATGCTTTGAAAAAATCTAAAAAAAAAAACAAAAAAAACAATAATGGAGTCAACATCAAATAAGTGTGTATAGTCCAATAGATCTAAAATGAGCCTAATGTTATTACTGATGTGACGTCCTTTCATAAAGCCTGTCCGAGGTCTTCCAATCACAGAATTAAGTACTTTTTAGAAGTCTATTGACAAAAACCTAAGCTAGAATTGTATAGTCAACATTTAAAAGTGTAATTGGACGCCAATTTTCAATGAGTAAGAGATCCTTGTCTGGCTTGGGGATTAAACAAATGACTCCCTGCTTTATTGATGCAATCATCTCTTTATCATTGATACACTAATTAAACATTAGAAATAGAGGGATTTTAATCACATCCTAAAAGTGCTGATAGAATTCTGAAGATAGACAGTCATTACCAGGGGATTTAAGCTTTTTAAGTGAAAAGACAACATCAGTTATTTCGGAAAGTGATATGTCTGCCTCACAGTCTGATTTCTCCTTCTCAGTGATGACCGGAACAAACTTATTAATTTTATTAAAATAATCAGAACACCCATTTTGATTGAAATGAGACTTGTATAGATTACTGGGTCTGTGCAAGGTGCGGCATTTATCAGGAGAGAGGACAACAGTTTTCTTTTATAATTTCTCTTTTCTAGAGTAAAAAAATAGCTAGTGTTATTCTCACCATTCTCAAGCCATTTGGCACGAGACCTAATAACAGCACCGTTTGCTAATTCCAAATATCTTTCATCAAGTTCAATTTGTATACTAATTAATTCTCTTTATATAACCTTTATATAACCTTTGTATACTAATTAATTCTGTCTTTTCCTCATGTGTAAACGTTTCTAAACTCATCAACAATTTCGGTTTGTCTAGTCAGTTGGTTTCCTTTAAATTCTTATTCGTATTTTAATTCTTTAGATCGATTTATAGCTTCACCTCTGACCCGATACTTAAAAAAAAAACCATTTAAATTTATAATTTTCTTGTCTTATTGACAAAAAGTACTTTAGCTTTTTCCCATATGGTAGTATTTAAAGTTTCATCTTCTAGAAGCTGGTTCTGTAACACCTGTGCCACCGCGGCCTCAGGGAATAAGATCTGGATCTCCGGATTACTGAGCCGCCACTTCGTCTCCCCCTAGTGTGTCTGCGTGTGTATGTGTCTCACTGATAAGACTAAATTAGATTCACCTGTGTCTCTCCCTTGTGTGCTACCTTACTTATACCAGCCGACCCCGTAGCTCCCTGTCCGTCCACCGTTATGTCAACATATGTCTTTTGTTTCCTCCTGAACCCACACAAGTGTGTTTGCCTGTTTCCCAGGACTGAGAGACATTGAAGTCGCTGGTCACAAAACCTTTTCAGAAAGCTCCGCTGGAGGATTTAAAAGGAGACTTTACGTTGTTTTGATTTAGTTCCTTCTTTGTGTTTTTTTTTGTGTTGTACAAATAAAGAACTAGAGTGCTCGAACCTGCATCTGCGTCCGCTTTTTGTAGAGAATCATGACCGATTCAAGAAGATGAAATTTCCAACATCCCCTTCCATCCCCAGGGTCCTGAAAAGATTTTAACTTTAAAATAATACAAAGAACAAAAATGATTGAGATCTTTTATCTTTTTGCCGTTGTTGCATTAAAAAGCCGGAAGGGGAAAAAAGAACAAACACAAACGAGTAAATAAACCAAACATGTATTGTACAAAAATGAAATAAAGTAAACAAAAAGGTGCACCACAACCAAACCAAGAAGTAAGCAATATTTACAAAATATACATAAAACTCAGCGTGTGTGTAAGCGTGAGTGAGTAAATGAATGTCCGAAGTCCGTGTTTATTGTACGTGTGTTGGAGGAGTATGATTCGGTCTCACCGGGGTTAATGAAGTCCGGGAGGCCGATGGTGGAGGGCGAGAAGTCCGGGGAATCTGTCCAATCTAAGATAATCCGAAAATCTTTGAAAAAAAGTGTTCCTCTGCAATCTCTCCTATCTCCCATCTAAACAAATAATGCCAGCGCTGGTCCACCATTACTACTGCTTCCCCCTCGCTCTTTCCCAGCTGTCCCTTTGAAGCCAGGTCAGGTGACATTTCGCGTTACCCTTGACCTCTTGCGATATATATATATATATATATATATATATATATATATATATATATATAAACCCTTATGTGGCTGCGCTAAACAATAAATAAGGACATTGCTTCGGAGGTAGATAAAGAGACCTTTTCAACAGCAGAGACTTTATCAAACAAAGCTTTCGAGGTCTCACCATGTTTAGCAGAAAGTTCTTGAATAGCTTTCAGCACTGTCCCTTTGGCTGAGGCAGTTTTTCTGGAGTTTCAGGAAGGGGCTGCAGAAGAATGTCCGAATGTATTTTGCTTTCGACGTTGTACCACATATGTGCTTTACTACTGGCCGTAGCACAAGCCATCTGACCAGAGTTAGCATCCTCACCGGAGACGTCCAGAATAGGCAGTAAATAGTCAATAAAACATCTCGAAATGGATTCTAACTAAATAAAGTAGGTGTGACAAGTTGCTGGATTCATGTTTCAGTTACTCTAAGAAGAGTTTAATCATTTAGTCATGTACCTCTAAAGAAGACCTGACAGAGCATAAAAAACACTCCCGCTACATCGCTTCCATCTTGGCTCCCCAGTTACCCACTTATAGTTTGGCTGGAAGCTGCATAGTATGTATCGTTTTTATTTTATTCTCATCGGCATAAGGTAAATTTCATGGTTTATATTAGGTAGTTTGTAATTAAGTACATAGTTTAAACTATAGAATGTATTGTCTAATGTGTTATTGCTAAATCTTATGTACTTCATGTCAGATCCCCGGCCTGATCTCTAAGGTTTGAGTTTTTTCCCCTTGTATCCCGTGTTGTTTACATGTCTATTCAAGCACATGGTGTTTGTTTTGATCCTTCACCATGTGCCCGTGTCTAATATATATATAAATAAATATCTAATAAATATGTGATTTCTTATTTTGCCTCCTAGTCAGTATTTTCCGGTTTGTTTTAAAAAAAAAATTTCAGCGAACGTCGGCCCTATCGCCCCCTGCCAGACGTTTAAACTAATACTGTACCTGTATACCCTAATACTGATGTCTGTCTGTGTTCACACACCAGGTTTAAACTAATACTGAACCTGTATACTCTAATACTAATGTCTGTCTTGGTTTAGAGAACTGTTAAAATTTTAGTCTGTGTGTTTGTAAGACAACCTAACGTTTTGTTGAACACAAATAAACTATTGTACTGGTTTTTTTTGTAACCTTGTGCAAATTACATCTGTTGAATAAAATCTGCCTTATAATAAATGATGTAATGCTTTTCAAAAACATGTTATAGTGTAGAAAATGCATTTAGCATTTGTAAATTGTTCTAAACACTTTTAGTGTACTGATAACACATTTGCAATACTGTAGTATAGAAGGTTGTGTGTACTGTATGATACAATAAAGTATATTTGTATTAACCACAAAGT
>JAOVVA010083441.1:0-12724 GCA_028565275.1 Leiocassis micropogon
ACACACACACACAAACAATGGACGGCTCCCAACGTCCCAATAAAGCTGCTCAGCTTAACTGTCTGATAAGAGGGTTCCTTTGGACTGTACCCCTTTCAGTCCACCAAATACTGGGTGGCTCCCCAGGTCCGTAGTGAGACTTATATTCACTTCACCATGAGTTCTAGGGGCCCGTCAATACTATGGAGCGGGGAAGGAAGATGGGAGTCCTTGGCAGTCCAGGTTCTATATAAAGAACCTGGTGATCTTCCGATTTGTCTCAACTGCAGCCTTTCTTTTTGCACCATCCACTGGGCGGTTGTTATGGAGGGATAAGGAGAACAGCCTGCCCCTGGTGTGGATGGATTCTGGTGGCAATTTGCGCAACTGAAAGCTTTTGAAAGATCCATAATCTACTAATGATGGAAGTCTCTTTGCGAGGTAAACAACACAAAACTCTCTTATCTCGTTTAGACGAGGCTATCGCTTTTGCAGGTATTTCCTTCTCTTTTGTGGGTCTTTTCACTTTTTTCTTTCAGTTTCTTTTTGGTCATAGTGGGCTTATGTAGGCATACGGCCAGGTGTCCCACAGTTCTCCTGATTACCCCCACAGCGGCATTACCTAGCGACCGAGTGTGATGGTGGACATAGATCCACCTGTTCAGAGCTTCACGGCATAGCTGCCTGCAGATCTGCTCGTTCAGAACTGTGTCATGCAGTTTCCTGCAGATCTGCCCCTTGTGAGACCCGCAGCGTTATAAAACTGTCCAATGAGATGGGAATCTTTCCAATCTGGCAACACTGCACATGCATGTGTAATATATAAAATAAATATTAATTAATTAATTAAAACAGTTTACCTCTTTAACTGGTACATTTGCTGGCAACAGGTGGATGTGCAGTTTATTAATCCTGTGGTCTGTAATTTTTTTGTAGAACAGTAGAACTTGGGCTTTGATAGGAGATCCACTACAACGCAGTGTTAAACCGAAGCAGGAGAGATTCTGAATTTTTATAATCACGTGTGTGTTTGTTACCGTTAGCGGCTGAATGATCTCCACATTACCACCAGTCACATGTGCCACAGTCAGTTTAACCTTGTCTTTACCTGTAACATATAAACAGTCAGAATAAAGCATTTAAGATCATTTAAAAAAACAAATAATCTTAAAACTGTGGAGTAAATCATCTATATCTCCTTCAAGAAAAACTATATGCCATTTGTATCAATAAAATAAATATTATAAGTTAGTCAGTGCAGGCTTTGGGTGTGAAGTAAAATTACTAGATAATGCAGCATGCACTACAGTAAATGCTAACTGTAAAAAAAAAAAAAAGGCAATACTGTATGTTGGGAAACAAATTTGAGATGGTAACGATTCATTTCAATGAACCTTTTGACTATTTCATTCAAACAGATTTAACAGTTTAAAAAAACAGTTTTATTAAATTGCATAGACTATAATATATAATCTTAAATTTATTCATGTTATTGAAATGTCAACTCACAGGTCTCACAATGTGGAAAGTGCAGGTGACGGATTGAACCTTCAATGCATTCAATACTGTACAGAGGTCCTGCAGGCTCCTTTTGGCCTAATCCATCTAACACACTGTCATCCCAGGGCACTATTCTGTACAGGACCTCCCCTTTACCTTCCATATCAAACACAAGGTTTGTAAATTTGCATATAAACTGACCAGTGTGAGGGCAGAGAAACCTGAAAGAGAAAGAGAATAAGCTAGACAAGGAGCATGTGCTGTTATGATTTCTTCAGAAATCAAGAGTGAAATGCAGGAGAATCAGATCACTATGAAGCAGGTTAAAATTATACACACACCCCTTACTGTATAAAAACTTGTGAAAAAGTCAATAATGCGTAGGCTTTCCCCCTTTCTTTCCAGCTTCTTGTTTATAGAACAATGTATAAGACCCTAATATCCAAGACTTAGATCAGCTTGTCTTGGGCTACTATAATAAAAAAAAGCATGTATGTTACCTGTATTCATCCATGTTTCTATCCTCAACACCATTTTCAACCAATTCAGGAGTAAATAGTTCAGTCTTTGCTGAGGTCTGTTAAACGAAGTAAGAAAAAATAGGTGTACAGATTCATTGCAACACACTGGACTGTATTATTGAAGTGTCTTGTAGACATTTTAATGAAATTTTTTGGTAATTTTTTTTTTATTCTGTTCTTAGAATGAATATTTACTTTGTGATATTGAAAATATTTACACATACTTTTAGTAATCTCAGTATTACTTTGCTTTTTTTTTCTATTGATAACTGAGATCCACTGTAAGGGCTTTAAAAATGCAACCAAATGTAACATTTGAAGGTAATTGTTACATTTGGTCTTAACCATCAACATTAGGACACTTACATGTCCAGGGTCATGGTGTAGGGTATGTGTGAAGCCAGTTCCTTTCTCAGTCCCACTGTGTTCACCAAAATTCTCTGTGTGCGGAGGAAAAAAACATCCATATAAATACATATGTTTGTTTTTGTTTTTTTTAAAGGGAGCTCTACATTTTACACTAAAAATGACCATTAACGTTAAATCTATCTGGGATCTGGGTTCCCCTTGTGCCACTATAGCGCTGGCCCCTTGTGTTGTGGTGTAGGGTACAATGATTTTGGCAGTGGATTTTTAGGTATTGTGGACTCATTCGCCTGGAACTTTCCAAAGGGGAAGGGGGGAAAACAGATTGGGATCTGGGACATTTGGAGGCCAGGTCAGCAGTCTTGGGCTCTTTGCCTTCTGGACCCAGTGAGTGCTGAGCTGAGGTCCACTGTGTGTTCTGGTGCTTTTCTATCATGCCTGGCATCGACTTTTAAACAGCAATTTGTGCTGCATTGGCTTTTCTGTGGAATGGAACAGGATAGGCTGGCCTTTTGTTTCCGCAGGCATGGGTGAGCCTTGGGTACCCATGACCCTGTCACCAGTTTACTAGTATAAAACTTATGGACTAAATTCAGGGTCAACCATTTTTACAGTGCCCCCAAAGCAGACAGGGTTAAAGGCCTTTCTCAATGGTCCAACAGCAGCAACCTTGCAGAGCTGGGGCTCAACCACCAACCTTCTAATCAGTAACTTTGTCATTAATTTTCTGTTTGTCATTTGTGATGACAAACAGAAAATAGTTCAATCTACCTACCTCCACTGTCACTCAGGGCTTCCCCAAGAGTTAAGGCATGGACCCTTGCTATTAATTATCTGTCCACTACATAAGTCAAAACAACCTTATTTAAATGTAAAAAATTTAACCATTGATGTAACTCATGTGTTTAATCATTGCATTAGTGACCTTAGACATACTGTAATAGACAACCTATAAGCAATTGCACATGCAAGCAATTGGCAGTGCACATTAACTAAATCTTCTCAGTTTTTTTTGGACTCTACTTTTAAATATACTTTTCTTAGTTCTGTACCTTGAGCTGCTGACTTTCAGTGTACAAATATATGCTAACCAGGCACTTCATTAGATACACCTGTTCAACTGCTCATTAACCCAAATATGTACTCAGGGAGTCAAATTCCACCAACTCAGTAAATTTAGGCATGTGGACATGATCAAGACAATCTGCAATATTCAAACCAAAAAAACAATGTGGTATGGTCTGATAAGTCTCAATTTCTGCTGTGACATTTGGATGATGGGATCAGAATTTGGCATCAAACAACATAAAAGCATGGATCCATCCTGCTTTCTATTTATGTTACAAACTAGTGGTGGTGGTGAAATGGTGTGGGGGATTTTCTTGTCAAACTTTTGGGCCTTATTGCCAAATAAGCATTGTTTAAATGCCACAGCCTATCTGAGTATAGTTAATGAGCTTGTCCATCCCTTTATGACCACAGGATAACATGCCATGTCAAAAAGCTAAAGTTATCTCAAACTAGATTCTTAAAAATGACAATGTGTTTACTGTAATCAAATGGCCTCCATAATCACCAGATCTCAATCCAATAGAGCCTGTTTGGGATGTGGTGGAACAGGAGATTTGCATTATGGATGTGTACAGTATGTCTAGCAACTTCATGATACGATCATGTCAATATGGATTAAAATCTCTAAAGAATGTTTCTAGCACCTTGTTGAATCTATGACATGAAGTTTTGAAAGTAAAAGTGGGTTCAACCCAGTATTAGTAAGGTGTAACTGTAAATCAGTTTTCATAAAAATCTCATGTGTGGCTTTAAACCCCACTTCCCAGAGTACAGCATGGCCTGCCATTAACTACAAATCATAGCCATCAAAAACTCTCGGGACTATTGATTTTATGCACCTGAACTCAATTACACACCCTCACAGTCACAAAACAAAAACACTTCCACAACAACATTCAAGTTGAAAAGTATGCTCTGTGTGTGTTTACCCAGCTGACACCAAGACTTATTTTTCTGATTGATATCATGGTTTTGATCCTATTTCTGTTTTGCTATTCCTGTCCTACCCTACAGTATTTATGCTGTTCATTGATCACCCGACCACTGTCTATTTAACAGTTCCAATATTTGCTTCACATGATTGATTTGTTTGCCAAAACAAAGACATTTAAAAGTGTTATGCTTATCTCAGAATTACATAAAGGTAAGTCATGTCTGAAATCATGTTTTTATCTATGTGCTTACTATTACATTTTGCACACATTTGTGTGCATGTTCATGTTTTGTATGCATGTTGTTGTGAAATAATTTGTTTAACAGTAAAATAATTAGATTAACTTAAGTATGTATTGTGATGGCACTGGTAGTTCTACCCACATGCATTGAGAGAAATGTTATTGCCCACTTGTCAGCATGGGGCTGAATGGGCAGTGTCAGTTCATCACCAGTACTGTAAAGAGGTGAGCTTTACATGGCCATGGGGCAGGGGCATACAACTGCCACTGTAGCCACTACTATTACTGTAGGCCTCAGCTTCCTCTTACTGCACCCGTCATGAACCAAAAACCAACCATGTAGAGCCTGACTAGCTGACTATGCCCTCCACATTCCCACAACAGCACTGGGGTCTTCCAGGAAGGAATATCTATAATACAGTCCCTTGTCCTACCTAAGGGCCCCCATCAGGGTGAGCACCTTCTGGCTACTCGTGTCTATGGGGTGTCCAGGCAGTCCCCATAGTGAAGGTCTGAGTCAACGACTACATGGTTGAATATCTAGTGGTGAATGGGGTAGTGTTTGACTCATCTGGTCCTTTTATTCTAAAATGTCTTACATTTCTCAAGCACTAGCAGCTGGCCTGGAGGCCCTCTCAGACTTGCTACCCTGCTTCATCTTCCTAGCCTTTGAGGGAAAGACAGCAGAGATACACCTCTAATTCCATGCCTTCCCTACAGGCCCCCTGAGTGACTCCATGCAACACTGGTGATGATATTTTTCAGTTCAATTCAATTTTATTTGTATAGCACTTAACAATTGACATTGTCGCAAAGCAGCTTTACACAATTAAAATAATTATTTAAGTTTTTGAGTTTAAACAAAAACATACATTTCCCACCAATCTACAGGGTCCGGAGTTGGTTTTCTGCTTCCCACCCAGGTGTTAACAACCATGGTATTGGCAAATAACACTGAAATAAGCAATTTATACCAGGAAAGCACAATTAGGCTCCACATTACTACCACATACCAGTATGTCTTCGAGGGAAAGGAGGAGAAAATGGAGGATTCCAGGGAAAACTCATGCTGACATGAGGAATACTCCACACAAATAATGACCCAAACTCAGTAGCACACCAGGATTCCTGGAGAAAATATATGAATACAATCATTCAGTGATTTGCACATGGATGACTCAACGTCTTCTCTCTGGTTAAATACCTTCAGTATCTTCTGCGTTCTTCCCTTGTTCTCTTCTCTCATTGTTTCTTCCACTTTTGGTAGCATCTGTGGGTCCAATTTAAAATGGGAGCCACTGTTTCCTGCCACTGTCTTCTCTACTTTTTTAAGCAGCTCTGTAACCTGAAATTCATTATTCAATTTCATTTTGTTAAAAACATATCTGTTTCCACATTTCTCAACCAGCCACTAGAGAGGCTCCCCTTCACTTTCAACATGTCTTTCTAGTGTCAACCAGGTGAAGAGAACTACTGTATACTATGACTCCAAACTTTGTCACAGAAGAGATTCAGATATCCTGCTAATATTTTTCTCTCTCTTTGAATGCGCTGTCCCCATTTACCACCACCAGTACAACATGTGTGGCAGGATGACAGAAATATCCTGAAGACAATCTCCTGTTTTAGTAAATCAGTGCTCATCGGCAAGTCTATCTCAACCCAAGTGATCATTCTTCCTGCTACTTCTTTGTGTCCTTTTACACAATGTTTACTTATCTTCAAGCCAAATATGTTTCTCCCTAATATCGTGTTTCCTACTGAACTATTCACAGACTTCACACAAGCAAAATGATCACTTCTGAGAAATGGTGCTTCAGTCCTACAACAAAATAAAGTGTGTTATCTTCCAAAAATGATTAGATTCTCTATACTGTACCTCTTATTTTTTTACAGAAAAATTTGAAAAAAAAAAAAAAAATCTAAGTAATTTGATTAAAGCTGGTTTTCAACATGTATATCAGGGGTTGCCAAACTGCAGATGTTACAACCTGGAACCCCTTTTCCTGTTTGGACTGGTGTGCTTCAAGGGTTAAATATCTATTCTAAAAAAAAAATGAAGCCAATACGGAACTACCAAAATGTGCCGTTTCTCGAATGCCGACTGGGGGCTGGCTCTAAAAGTGAGGCAATCCCCAAAGACCCCCATGTTAAAATGCCCAAGATTACAACAGAAATTAACAGTAAATTGTGCACAGTCTGGTACAAAAATGGTTGTGGTATCAAAAGCTAGATTTTCTTTTCATGACAACTGTCGAATGGATTTTTTTAAATGTAACTCATTGGTTTAAATTACTTTAAGTCATAAGGTTATGCATATTTAGGGGTGTGGTCAATTTGATGGACAGCTGCATTGTACTGTATCAGCACAAAGATGTCAAACTGGATCCAGAAAGGGCTGTTATGGGTTTAGGCTTTCATTCCAACCAAGCAGAAGCCACTCCTAATTCCACCTGTTTAATTAGTTGTTCTTGGCTTTCAATAAAATATCAAGTGTGGCTTTTGCTTGGTTGGAATGAAAGCCTGCATCCAAACTGGCTCTTTCTAGATCCATATTGACATCCCTGCATTCGCGTATAAATTGATGTCAGCCCCAATTACATTTTAGCTAAGCTCAAGCAAAGCTCACTAGCTTGTGGGATGGTTAAGTAGGCATGTTCCAAACAATTGCCAGGCTCCATTTGCTCATTTATGGACTAGCTGCGGTTTAGTGGAGTCAGCTCCTGCCAAGATGTTGATATACAAAGCACCCACATTTGAGCTTGAAAACCGCTCCTCAGAAAACCTATGGATGACAACATGGACTGTCCAGTTTCTCCAGTCTAATGTGTTCTCATGGGCAACACAAGAGGTGAGTTCAGTAATGTGAGTCAGGTTTTTGGGCAATTCTCAGTATGTGGCATGTTGTTTTTTAATATTTCCTGTCATTATCAGGGTGCTTTCTGCCCTGAACTAAACATAATGTGTGCATAAACCCTCTAATGCTAAAACTAGAATGACAACAATTTAAACAATAACATTTATGACTCCTCCTAGGTGTAACAGACATAGCTGCACTGCAAAATGTAGACTCATTGGATAATAAGGTGAAAGAAGTACACAGGCTAAGGATGCCAAGAATGCATAAAACATGCCACTAAAGAGCAGGCAAATAAACAATTAGCAATACTTACTACCGTTGTGAGGCTGCTTTAAATTCAAATGATAACTAAAATCCATCTACCCTTCTGCCATCTTTATTTTATGGGACAACTATGATTTATGAAAAAGTTTTGACAAATGTACTGGTCGAATACCAACATGCAATCAACACAAACAAGCACTCACCATAACTATATTGACTACAGCCCAGGTCATCAGTGCACAGGGACCTACTGTATTTTGTAGTTGGTACATAAATAAAACCATAGCACACCTCCCCATTGATTTACTGATTAGCTATTCCAATATTTGAGCATATGTATCATTATTATTCATTATAACAATAGAAGTTTGTAAAAGGTGCATGACTATGACAAACACTTGATGCTTGTAAATAAACTATATAATTTATTATAGATAAAACTCACCACGCTCCCAATTGATGTTGCTGAAGGCCATTTTACTATTTCTTAACCTTCTCTTCAAATCTACAAGGAAAGAGTGAAACTTATTATATACTGTAATTTAATCTTTTATAATAATTACACCCCCGCCTCCACACACACACACAAAAAAAAAATTATAAAAAATATTGGTCAGTTCCACTCGGTCAAAAAGACCTTTTTTTTTTCATGTGTTGGGGCTTTTATTTACATTTTTTTAATTCACTGTCTTATGTTTTACAGTTCTGGTTTCACCTTTAGTTTCCCTGTTTAATGTCTTAGGTTACTCTGTGCCATTGTGTTGCATTTATTGGTTATTTTCCATTTTTAAAGTTGTTGTGTTTTGGTTTATGCTTCACAATGTACAAGTCTGCACTTCATGACACAATTACATTTATGATTTATACAAAGTATATGCCACTTTTTTGATGGTACCATGATAGCATCAATGATGGTGCGACTACTGACATCTTTAAATGAAACATAATACCACAAATTGCTTCCATAATTCAATTTAAGTTTTGAAAAAAGGCACAGATAACAACTGTTGATGTCTGTATACATATTTTGGGCCAGCTTTTTTTTTTTTTTTTTTTTTACTGCAGCCTAAATATGTTGCAAATACATTATGACATTATATATACTGTATATTTTGTAAATAAAAACTGATCTGACAATTTAGTATTTAATAATAAACTGGAAGTAAACTCACATACAACATGGGTTATCTAAAACATGTTATCAAAACAATAAAATTAAAAATGATTGTGGTATCACTGAAGTGGTATAGTGCTGCTTAAAGTTGTCCCATGTTGAATTACCACATCAGATGACCATTGGCTTACTGATTAGGAATATTTTTCAGTGATATTTGCTGACACAACCAACATGTAGCTAATGTTTGAGGACAGATTGTTTGAGTGATCTATTAACTAGCAAAATAGTTTTATCTTAACATAAAATAATATTTAAAATATAAAATGGCAATTGAAACCGAACTGTTTATATATAACAAGGGCAGCATATTGATAAAAAACAGCAAAACTCCCCTAATGTATTAACCTATTAACTTACTGTACTATTATTAACCCAGCAATATTTTAATTAAAATGTTTTGTTTTCATCAACAATTACAATTAATGTTTAAAATAAAGTCCATAAGTCCATAATTTAAATAAATTTTAAAGGCCGTGATTAACATTTCTTATAAAATGAGCAAATTTAAGACAGCAGATTTCCTACCTGAATCTCTCACTGGTTTTGAGGAAGTGACAGTTGGAAGAATCAACAAAATATACTTCCGCATTTCTTACAACGTATTTTACATACCCCACAGTATAACGCCTGTCCTTCTCAGGATTGTGTGGGAACGATACACTCATTTGTTAACTCGTTACATATTCCAGCCCAGCCATGTATTCTCTGCTTGATGTTCGGATTTAAGACTTTTAAACTGGAAACGAGGGTCATTGAAGATAATTTTGCAATAAGGAGTAACTTCCAAGAGTCAAAAATTCCATGTAAAAAAAAGACAAACCTTAAACAATACAACAGTTCCTTGTTTCAGTCTACAATGTGAATTCCGCCAAAATCAGGGCAGCTGGTCAATGTATTAAATCTTAATATTTAAGTTGTTTAAAATTTGAAAGAAAAAAAATTTGTACATACATGATCATAAAACAATTGCTTTTTATTTACTTCTTGCATGCCTACTGTATGTTGCCCAAAAGTAAGAATGTAATAAATTAATTAACATGTTTCTTGCAAAGTTAAAGCAAGAATAAACAAATAACATTTAAATTAAATCAAATTATTACATTCTAATAAAATAAATCTAAAATCAAATCTGATTTTTATATAATTGAAGGGGTACCTAAAGGAGGTGGTATAAATATAAAATACCACTTCATTATGCACTGCTTACAAAATTTTTGAAAGACATTGTCACCATGTCCACATCCAAACTATTAGTATATATACATAAAAGTATTTACTGTAAGCAATAGAGACATAAATAACAACACATGTTTTATTGTGGTTATTTCCAAATTGATTATAACGCATACACTGTAGTAAATACACTGAGTAGGGAACATAGATTTCAGCGCCATCTGCTGGTCAGCTGCTGCCAGTTCTATATAAGGCTGAGAGAATTCTAGAAACGCCTCAGTGAGGAGACACAATTCTGCTGAGGTGAATTTCAGATGTACTGTATAATGACTCCGTTTAAATTGTACTGAAATACACTATATGTCCTAGTTTTTATATAAATATAGAACTATTAATAATTGTAAAGCTATAAAGTTTAGTTTGCTATAGAAATGTTTTTCACAAGTCATTGAGCTAGCATTTTACTTGAGCAGAGTTACTAGCATTAGCATGTTTTGTGTTTAGATTTGCTGAGGAGATTCACACGAGTTAAAATTTCTGTGGTTGTTAATTTTTTTGTTGCAGGTAGGTTTAGGATTTTGTAGCATTATAATTTTCTAGTTTCAAAGAAAAAATATTGTAAAATAGTAAGGGTATGACAGCCAAATTATTTTGAGCTAGCAGTGACTTAGCAATATGTTCTGTTCTAATCATGCTAATAGGGTTTATGAATTTTATGATGCTGGAATTCTCCTGATGATAAAATGTGAATTGATTTAAAGAAAATGTTGTGTGTAATGTGCTAATGGTGTGGGAAGATATACATGACAGTGTATACGTGTACAATAATTTAAAAAAAAAAAAATTCAACCAAGCATCATGGGATATTCATGCTGTAAGCTAAAATTAACTTGTTGAAGCATTCTGTACAATGATGTCCCATCATCCACCATGTGTACATGAGTTCAGTACGTTACTTTGACATTACACACATTTGAGAGTTAGCAAAAGCACGCAACTTGTTTCATAAATCCGTTCCTGTATTATGTCTGATACATATTATGTACATGATTAAGGTTTAAGTTACTAAATTAAATCAAGCTCTAATTTGTTTATAGTGTACCACATTATACCAAACAAGGATCAAACTTTCATATATAAAAAAAAAGCAGCCTGAGGATCATTCCCTTAAGATAGGATATACATTTATTCGTCCCACAGTGAGGAAATTTCTATTGCTTTCCAGCAGCGTGCAAGTGTAAGCCTATTCAGTCTTAGTCAAAGAACACTTAAAAATTAAATTCTAATGAAATACAGATAGTTCCTGACTTACGAACAATTTCTGTTCTGGGAGCACATTCGTTAATGTGTTTTTAAGTCCAAAAAAGTGAGTCTTATACGCCTTTGACACGAATGTACAATATAAATCATACAATCCACTTGACTAAATCTGCCCCCTTTCCCCACACTGCCATCATGTGGCCAAAAATTTAAACCGCACCTAAGGCAATGAATCACACACGTTAAATGTAACAGTGTTTTCTCTGCACCTTTACATCACGAGGGGACTCCTGGAACCCTTTTTGTCTCAGAGCTGTTTTCCACTGTTTTCCACTCATAGTGAAGACCTCCAGAGCCCTGCGATGAAGCCGATCATGTCTGCAGTTACCTCCGCCAGCTTGTGTCTCTGCAGGGTTGATACTGTGTAGTGCTGCCTCACGAGGAGTTTCACTAGTAAGTTGCAGTGCAGGTAAGACTTGTCTTTACAGCTCTTTTCTTCATTCCACTGCAGAAATCACAGACAACATCAACACAAACAGTTCATAGCTGATGCTCCAAGCGGAGCATCAAGGAAAAATGCACTTGCAAGAATTACAGTACATATAGGGGTAACATCTGTATTTTACATTCTAGCGCTGCAGTAGACACAGTGTAATGTATTAAGCTGAGTTTGAAATGAAATTAAGGTGTTTTGGGAGCATATTTAGGGTTTAAACTATAAAAATAGGCACTTATGGTAATTTTTTTGACCACATCCAAAATTGTTTTTCACTTTCGCTGGTGCGAATTTCAAGGGTTGATTGTAATTGATGAAATAATCATGCAATATTCGGCACTGTGCCTATTTTTCTTTAAATCTTAAAAAATCTTCTGTAATTGAAAAGAACAGGAATTATTTATGCTACAGCACACAAACATATTCTAAACAATTTCACCAAAATACAGTAAGTCCTCTACATATGGACGAGTTCCATTCCAAGAGCTTGTTTGTACAGTAAGTCCAACAAACATTGTCTAGCTACTAGTATACTAACACAATTGGCAATACACTACACTAATAAATACAATTTCCTTTGGGAATATAGTGGGAAAAAAAGCATGTGTATAACACTTTTAACTTGGGCTTATTTAAATAACAACTAGTGGCAGGGGCTGCTTTAGTGAATAACACAGGATATCCTGGGATGTATGCTGGACATGTGACCTAACTTCCGCGATTGAACATGTGTAAAAACACGTTTGTATCTTCAAAGGTTTGTAACTCGAGCGTTTGTATGTAGGGGACTCGCTGTAGTATATATACTCAGCAAAAAAAGAAACGTCCTCTGACTTTCAACTGTTTTTACTTTCAGTAAACTTAATGTTTAAATATTTGTAT
>JAOVVA010083482.1:0-12723 GCA_028565275.1 Leiocassis micropogon
CCGATAGATTACTGCACATAAAATAGGACAAGACAATGTAAGCACAAAAACTTGAAACTCAAAACTAGAGAACCCTCTAGTGGACAACTGGCGACACTTCAGTAATTGACTGTATATGGTGGCTATCCCTCCGCCCCTACCCGTTTGTCGCGGGGTGTTGAAATAAAGATAGTCAGAGGGAAGAAGTTCCGAAAAGGCACTAACGTCACCTGGACAAAGCCAGGTTTCAGTGAGAAAAAACAAATCCAGATTATGAGAGGCAATGACATCATTGAGAACAAATGTTTTGTTATTGAGCGATCTAGTGTTACAAAGTGCCATACGGAACGTAGCCAGGTTAAGAGGTGCTAGCGATGTCACTCGAGGTATTGGACAGAGATTTCCCTGGACGCAGCCCCGGGCGACTGTTCTTTTGTAGCGAAGACAAACAGATGAAGCACCGGTGTTAGGGCCAACTATCCGAAGCCACCGGTAACATTCCCGCGATCTTCCCGTACTATCAGGCTCCAGTCGATCTCCACACATCAGCGGCGGAGAATCCAAGTGAGTCCTCAGTCTAACATGTAATCCACCTCTCCGTCCGCGTCTTCTACGGCGCTTTTTGCCTATTAGCAAATAGACAGGGCGTCTCAGAAAAGGAGAGATTGGTGTCATCAATGGCGGTGGTAGTTTAAAGGACTGAGCACTTGAAAATCCAATTGATGCAAAACGCAATTCCAACAGCGTAGTCCGATCATAAACTATAATAGGTGAAACAACAGCTAAAACAAACAATAAAAAACAAAGTAACAAGTGGCAAGCCAAACATAGCGGCGCCATCTTGAATCAACAATCAAAAATATAGTATTTTATAGTATAAATTATAGTATAGTGAGTGAACTTGTGCTAACAGTCAAAAGTATGGATGTACCTTCTAACTCCATGGGCGTTCCTGTTTTTTATTTCTTTCTACATTGTAAAACATCAATCACAGCCCTACAGCCAGTAATGGGTGTCTGTGAGTTTACGCAAGCAGAAGGAGTGGATAGCGCTGTCCTCTGAGTGTGTTACACCACTCCCATAGGCGGACCAGTTCGAACAGATGCAGTCGGCTGGCGTCACGTGGTTCGGAGGAAACAACTGACTGGTAGTAGTAGTAGCGTTAATAGGAGCGCCTAGTGATGGATTGGATACGAATAATTAGGAAGAAAATCTGGGAAAAATCTCCCACAGACACAATAAAAAAAGATACTGGAGATTTTCAAAACTATGAAATAATACATATGGCACTAGGTACTTAAGTAACAACAACAGTCAGTTGTTATTTTAAGGTCAGCTGAAGATGATGTTGGTTTGTGATTATTTCTGCCTTATTCCTGCCAGGCAGTGTATTATATACATCCATCATGCATACTTCCCACTATACAAGCATCTGGAGGCGGTGCTATGGTCTTGGGTTGCTTAAGTTGGTCAGGTCTAGGCTCCACCAAGTTATGTGGCAATAAAATGAAGTCATCTGAATGTACTGAATGACCAGGTTATCACATTAATGGAACTTTTCTTCCCTGGTCGCACAGGCTTATTCCTGGACTCAAATTGTCAAATTCAAAAATTTTTTGTCAAATAAACAGTCATACACACTGATACACAGTGAAATTCTTATCCTATATAATAGCCTGTGATCTAAAAAGAAGGGTTTCTCTGTTTTTAATTCATTGCACTAACAAGAACAATTAATTAAAAAAAAGTATTTAAAAAGAGAAATAAAATATGAAAAAAGTTAAAACTATACAAATATGGAAAACTTTAGGCTGACAAATTTACACTATGTACCAGATTGCTAATAAAATGGAATTGAAACAGAATAGTGAAATAGTGTTTATAAGTTATATCATATAAATTATAGCTGAATGCAGTTAGTCCTCATTTTTGTGAATAATAAGCAATGTACAAACATGAGCATAACAATGTGTCAGAGTCCCAGAAGTGTGCACCATGTAAGCAATGTGCAAATGTACAAATGTGCAACGTGATGAGGAGTGTGTTACATCCTGACTTTTTATTTTAGCAGGAATGTAGGGACAGTGTTTATTGTGTGAAAGAACAAAACAGAACGTGTCAGAGTGCTCATGTTGATGATGCGCTCAGCCGATCACACCAGCCTCTGTAGAAGTCATGTGTCCTGCATAGTGCTATTCCCAAACCAGGTTGTGATGTTTCCCATCAAGATGCTCTCGATGGTGCCGGAGTAAAAGTTCCTAAGCACCTTGGATGTCAGTCATGTCAAGTTAAGTAGTCAAGTAGGCTTTTATTGTCATTTCAACCATATACAGTTCAGTACACGATGAAACAAAACAATGTTCCTCCAGGACCAAGGTGCTACATACAACATGAATTTGCAGCATAAATCAACAAAAACTAACTAACTAATTAAGAAACCTAATTAGCTGTCCTAAGTAAGTCCTATACAGAAAAGACAACATAAAGTGCAAACAAGAGCGACAACACAACATAATACGTTTCAACACTCTGTGGTAATGAGTTGAGGTAATGATTTCCTTGTAGATAGCAGCAAAGATAGAAAAGAGTGTGCAAATAACAAATATTGTGCAAAAGAGCAATTTCAGGTTGGTATGTACAATTGGTAGATGGTTGTTGATCAGTGTGTTTGTGCATGTGTGTATATTAGTTCAGTCCCAGTGTTATTGAGGTGATTTGAGTTTGTCTGAGTAATTGTATGTGTGTGTGTATGTTTATCAGTCCAGTCGTTTTTTGTTATGGAGACGGATGGCTTGTGGAAAGAAGCTGTTGCACAGTAGGGATGTGTGTCCAAATGCCTCGATACCTTTTTCCAGATGGCAGGAGGGTAAAGAGTGTGTATGATGAATGTGTCTGATCACCCACAATGCTGGTGGCTTTGTGGATGCAGCGTGTGGTGTAGATCTAGAAGAGAGTCCGATAGAGGGAGGAGAGACCCTGATGATCTTCTCTGCTGTCCTCACTATCCAATGTAGGGTCTTACGGTCTTACGAGATTGCACAATTCCCAAACCAGATGCAGTGATGCAGCTGCTCAGGATGCTCTCGATGGTCCCTCGATGCTCTCGATGGTCCCTCTAGAATGTGGTCACAGAATTATTATCTGAAGTGACCGTGACGATATATGACGATTAGCATTACCAAACAATATTGATGTGTATAGACACACTCCAGATGAAAACTTGTGTTGTTATACAGTATATACAGTACTGTGGATCTTTGAACTGCGAGCATAATTTGTTCTGGAAGCATGCTTGTATGTGTATGTGTGTGTGTGTGTGAAGCTAAAGTAGGACGAGAGGAGGAAAGACTCTCGTCTTTCTCTCGTGGGATGACTTTAACACACACACACACATACACACACACACACACACACACACACACACACACACACAACGGAAACACTGCTTTATGGAAAAAAAACTTTAACAAGAAACAAATTAACCTTGCACTTTACAACAGAGCAGTATCTCCATTAGAGTGTGTGTATATGTGTGTGTGAAGGCAAGAAGAGGAGGTAAGAGGCATGCTGTCCAATGCTCACACTAATGAAGTCAGTGCAGTCTGATGGAGAGAGAGAGAAAATGGATTTTTAATCTCTGTAAAGAGACTTTCTTTTGCTTTACATGCACGCACCACATGTTAAAATAAATAGTACTTGGCGCGTGAAAGGACGACTTTCACACACACACATACAAACACAAAATAAAATATGGTCACAGTGTTATAGTAAACAGTACACGCGTACACAGATGTTGATTATACCAGTGAGAGACGCACACTAAGACCGAGTGGGGGAGACGATTACTCACAATTCTGCAGCGCGCGCGAGAGAGAAGAACCATTGGCTCAGTTGTGATCACATGACGCTCAGCGTCAAAACAAGATGCACATGCATGCAGAGAGAGACAGAGAGAGAACAGTGCTCCCATCATATGATCTGGCATCTATTGTACCTTTAATGTCGCTTTAGTCCTACCCCTTACAAGAGCAGTTATAAGGACAAGGATCCTGTTAATGACTGAAGGAACTGTACGTTTTGAACTATCGGCCTACATCACCTGTCATCTGTCATCATGCATCAGCATTTAGCTAAGCATCCCTCTTGAGGTCTAACTGCCTCCATTGAGCAACCAATTTTCTGACACAACAGCCTTCTGTTACAAAACTTTACTGTTCTTTTACCTTCCCCATTTTATCAGTGATTCAGTGACTATTCAAAAAAAGTTCACCTGCCCGTGAACAGCAAGCAACAATTACACATTTTTTCTCCTCGATCATTAGAATACTATTGTCACTTTATCCTATTTATTAAGTAAATACATATTTAACAGCTAAATTGTATAAGAGCTCATTGATAGTTGATCTAAAGTAACTTTTAAATATAGATAAGCACTACATCATATTAATTATTGAATAAGCAAATAAGTACTACATGTTAGCTGATTTAAAATCATAATTAATTATAAGCTGCATTTAATTCTTTCTGGCCCACATTTTAATGGCTGATATTAAGCATGTGTAAGCGTACATACTAGCTTTAATTAATACATAATACTGTAATTACAGGCCATCACAGGTCTATGGTACAAGCTATCAATACATTGAATAATAAACAGATTTACATTACAGATTTAAACACATTGTATTGATTAACAAATGAATTACATTGTGATGAGTCATTTATAAATAAATGTTAATCAGTGGCAAATTTCTGATGTAAAAAAAAGAATAAAGACAGAATATGAGCACAATGTTTTATTTGCAGTCATTTAAGGTGACATGGTGAATTTCTATCACAAAAAATATTACCGAATATTTATTAAAAAATAAAATGCCTATAGCTGCAGAACGAAAAGATTATAGTTAGAATGTTGATGAAGGTTGGATTATACAGCAGGATAAAGTGTTCCTTGTTCCTGCAAAACGGGGCTAAGTGTAATAATAGTTGTAATGTAACAAACAATCATTAGCATTGGAGTTTCTTGTAGCAAACACAGAAAAGTGCAATGATAACAGTGAAAAGAACCAGTGGTAATATTCAGTATTAGTTAAATAGTGTAACTGTAGTATTTAATACTAGCGTAAGTACCGGTCAGTTAGGGTTATAATAATGTGTAAAGCTCCATAGTGGGCACAGAAATCACGGACACGAGGCGGAGTTGGAGTGAACTCAGGTGCGCTTTATTTATGGTGCTTAGTGTGAAGCAAGAAAACACGTATATACTTAACCTCCAGCAAAATAACACGCAGGGGTCTCGATCACCGGCACTCAGCGTTTTTTAGGGAGGTGAACAAACGGGGCAAATACCGGGACGCTGGGACAAAGCAGTGCGGGAGAACTCACAGGTTGAACACTCGGGTTGACTCAGCTTCGGTGATGCGCAAGGACCTGGGCTCTCGCTGGTGTCGGAGTCTGTAGGCCAAGAGCACAATATGAGAGACGTGCTTTGTTCATACTACTCACCGGCCAACGCCGCCAGGGTCCTTTTATAGTGAACCGTCGACAGGTGGATGGCAGGTGATTCGCTGTAGCCAAAGCCGGTGCTTTGTTTCGCCCCGTCCCTTTTTCCGGTCATAGGAAGTGTTGGATGTGGGGTTTTCCAGGTGAGTGAGTTGCTGCTTTTATGTGAGGTGCACTGGCTATAAGCATGTTGCCACATAATGACAATAAAATGTGCATTGCGCAAACATGTTTAAAAATTAAATAAAGATGTTCAGGGTGTGTGCATGAATGTGGAGATGTGTAATGTTCATAAATTGTCCATAAGTATCTAGGGTGTGTGCAGATGTCCATAAATGCACAGTGTGCAAAAATGGTTTAGTTCTGTGTGGTGTTCTGATTGACCATATCACCTCTGGGAAAAAGCTCCTCCTCAGTCTCTCTGTGTTGGCCTTTAGGGAGCGGAAGCGCTTACCTGACTACAACAAAGAGAACAGTCCATTGTTAGAGTGACTGATTACCTTCACGATCTTCCTGGCCATGGTCAAGCAGCGCTTGCTGTAGATCGAGTGCAGGTCAGGGAGCTCGGTGCGGATGATGCGCTCAGCTGATCGCACCACCCTCTGTAGAGCTCACCTGTCCTGCATGGTGCTGCTCCCAAACCAGGTTGTGATGTTTCCCATCGGGATGCTCTCTATGGTACAGGACTAAAAGTTTTTATACACCCTGGAGGGCAGTCTGAAGTCTCTTAAGCGCCTTAGGTGGTAGAGATGCTTCTAGGCCCTTCACCACAGTGTTGATGTGACAAGATCATGACAGGTCCTGCGTGATGTGAACACAGAGGTATCGGAAGCTGTCCACTCTCTCGACTGGGCTCTCATTGATGACGGGTGTCTGGTAGTTCCTCTCCTGCCTTGTACTGAAGTCCACTATCAACTCCTTTGTTTTCCTGATGTTTAAAGGAGATTGTTCCTCCGGCACCAGTTCTCCAGAATTCCAGTCTCCTCCAGGTAGGCCATCTCATCATTGTCAGCAGATCATTTCCAATGTAATTATTTTAAGTTGAAGCCCACGTACATGTCTTTCTGTCTTTCAGTATGGCAAAACTCTCTGTCTAACTTATTAATACAGTCACTCTCTCAGCATCTGTACTGCTTAATCCATATACAGGTCGCACTGGCCTGGAGCCTATCCCAGGAGCTTAGGGCATGAGGTGGGGTACACTCTGGACAGGCTTCCAATCCATCGCAGTTCACACACATGCACACACTCACACACTCATGACTCACACACTATGAGCAATTTGAGAACACCAATTAACCCAATCTGCATGTCTTTGACCTGTGGGAGAAAACCAGAGTGCCCAGAGGAAACCCACCAAGCACGGAGAAAACGTGCAAACTCAGACACAGAGGCGGGAAACAAACCTGGCCGGGAATCAGACCGGGGCCCTGGAGGTACAAGGCGACAGTGTTAACCGCTAAGCCACTATGCCGAACCTTTTAATACAAATAAATACAATTTCGTAAGGTTAAGTATCTAGTGCTTTGTTCGGTAATCAGAAAGTGAATCACAGATAAGAAATCAAAAAAATAGACCAGATATGTTAGGGTTTAAGGGATGCAGGAGAGGCACAATTGTAAATATAAAGACTTTTATATAAGTCTAAACATAAACAAACAAAACAGGAAGCTTTTACATGAATAGAACCAAAATGCAGAAAACCATATTCAAGAACATTTTAGCACATAACACAACACTGGGCTCTCAGGCAGGTATTTTACCCTCACCTCGGATTGCTGCAGATATGTTTGGTCTAGCGACCTGTGTTTTATCTCATAGTGGCGCCTCACATTTCTGCTTTTTAATAGCGCAGTGGTTTTGGAACATATGAGACAAACTGATTTTAAACTTCCTGGAGCAAGAGTAATCATACATCTGTTATTTCATCGTTGAAGATTCCTAGTCTACCTTTTTTGGGATTAAGGCATTTTGTGACATAATCTGCCACATATCTCTTCATAACTTCACTTCTACTCAACATTTTGATGGGACAGGTTTGACTTTAGGCAATTACATCCTGCCAAATTTTCATTCCATTCTGTCCAGCTAGTCTTGTGTGATGCTTTTACAAAATCTGGCTGGATGGACAAACAGACAGATTTTTTTTTTCTGAGACTGATTTCGGGTCCAACAATGTACAAGACATATAGATAATATCTAGCACACCCTTATTGTTGGTGTTTACATCCCACCAAGAGCAGATGCAGACACAGCATGCGATATCATTCTCTCAACTAACACAAACACAACACCCTGGTGCCTTTGTAGCGTAACTACACTCTCATTCAGGATATAGTCTCTTGAGGCTGAGGAGATTCTAAGGGCCTATTTGAGAGCACTGAGTAGAGTGTGCTGCAAGAGCCTCATCAAGAAGATCTACCTGAAAAATAGGCCTTTTAAGGATGGTGACTGGGCTAAGCTTAAGCTGATTCAATGTGAATCTAAAATCAGTATGAGGAAGGCCATGAGTCATACTGAAGGAGGTCATGGTCTGGAATGGTATAAAATCCATGACAGGCTGCTAGAAGAAGGACGTTATTATAATTGATGGTGACATTATGAGGGCTAATGAGTGAAAGTGGTTCTTCAATAGGTTTGATTGTCCTGCACCTATTGTTACCACTGTCTGTCCACTTCTTTCTTTTTCCCTTCCTCGACTCCAGTCTCTATCCCTCACATCTTCAGCCCCCCCTCAAAGATTTCAGGCCAGTGGTATTGACTGGTATTGACGTTGCACATTATGAAAATCTTTGTGTGATTGATTCTTAATTTCCTCAGATTAGTTTGGGTAGTTTTGCGCAGTTCGCCTACTAGGAGAAGGTTGGTGTTGACGATGCCATCCTATACCTTCTCCATCAGGCCTACTCCCACCTTAACAAAGGAAAAGGTGTTGTGAGGATCACGCTTGGGGCTAAGGGGACTGATTTTATTTACTTGGTGACCTGGATTACAGGTTAATTCACCAGGAGACCACAGTATGCCAGGATGAAGAACTGCACCTCTGTGACCATGGTCAGCAGCACAGGAGCTGTTCACCCTGTACACTTCTAACTTCAAATACAGCTCGGCTGTCATGTCACATCAAGCCACAGCCTAGCCATGATCATCTGAGCACTCCCGGTCCATGCTCCCAACAAATCCTTTCATCTCATTGCCTCACCTCCCGCTCTCCACACACCTGTACTCTATCAGTGATTACTTCTCATGCTTATTTAGGCCACACGCTGACACCACCACGTCCCCAGTTTATTGTGTGCCTTATGCTGTTTTTTTCCCACCCGGCTCGAGCTTCCCATTCCACTTCGGCCTGCTTTATGAAGCTCTCTCTCTCTATTTCTGGCTCTGCATGCTTCTGCTTCCCCGCAAGGCTCAGGCCAACATACTTCTCAGGCTACGCGTCCGCTCTGCGCTCTTCCGCATTACAGAGGTGCCTTTCCTACTTACACCGCAACGCAGAACTCATGCCAAGGCATTGAACTACCACCCTGTCGACTTTTTCAGTCACAAGCACTCAAAACTCCACCTCTATCCGTAATTTACTGTCAACATCTCCACTTCCACCACGCCCCCTACCGAGCCTGACAGAATAAACTGGCCAAAGGAATGGATCCAGCAGAGGCAGCTCACCTGAGGGGGGCATTAGAGAGCCAAGGAGCCCTCTTAGGTACTCACCAGCAGGAAATCACTCAGATCACCAATACTCTTCAAACCATCACAGATACTCTGCAGTCTCTCTCCGCTCAGATTCAGAATCAACCACCTCCCGCATCCACTCCTCAATCCCCCCTCCCCCCGGATGCAGGGAGTCTGTTCTGTGACCTTAACCCATGGTGATCGATCTTACGCCACTCATGCCTTAGTGGACTCCAGGGCTGACCAGAACCTAATTTCCTCCTCTACTGTCTCCGACTTCCAAAGCCCTCTTACACCCCTGTGCCAACCTTTTTCCGTTCAGGCCCTTGATGGTAGCAGACTAGCTCCCATTACCCATCGCACCCCATTACCCTACAGTTTTCAGGCAATCACATCGAAACCATCGCTTTCCTAACCGTTCAAAATGCTCATGCACCCATTGCTCTGGGGCTCCCTTGGCTCAAACTACATGACCCCCACATTGATTGGGTTAAAAGGAGCATCCTCAAATGGAGCCCCTCCTGGCTCTCCTCATGTCCACACTCAGCCCCCATAGACCGGACCTTGCCCGCACCACGAGAGAAGATCCCAGACGTAACCAAGGTTCCCACTGAATACCACGATTTATGACAGGTGTCCGTTTATTGTGTGCAGTTTATTGTGCACACAATAAACTGCACACAATAGAGGCTCCTTACCACCTCACCGCCCCTATGACTGCGCTATTGACCTGCTTCCTGGCACCTTTCCACCCAAGGGGCGACTCTACTCCCTCTCTCGCCCAGAGAGAGAGATTATGGAAAATTACATTAATGAGTCACTCGCAGCAGGTCCGTCATCTTCACTGGCGGGAGCAGGGTTCTTCTTTGTAAGAAAGACAAGTCCCTCAGACCTTGTATTGATTACAGAGGCTTGAACGAGATCATAATAAAGAACCGTTACCCCCACCTGCTGATGTCACCCGCCTTCGAACTCTGTGTATTTACTAAGCTTGATTGCTTGAAGAAATGCCTACCACCTTGTCAGAATACGGAAGGGCGATAGGTGGAATACTGCCTTTAACACCCCCACTGGCCATTATGAATATCTAGTAGTCCCATTCGTGTTCCAGACCCTCAATAATGACGTCCTTAGGGATTTCCTCAATGTTTTTGTCTTCGCTTATCTGATGATATCCTTATCTTCTCACACACTGCAGGGGAACACAAATGCCATGTACGCCAGGTCCTGCAATGGCTGTTAGTAGGAGTTGTCCTGACACAGACACCCCCCGAGGATAATAAACTTCACCTTTGCTCTTTTTTCTCCTGCCGACTCACAGCCCCTGAACAAAATTATGGCATTGGGGACTGTGAACTTCTGGCAGTCAAGGTGGCACTCGAGGAATGGAGACATTGCTTGGAGGGGGCAGAACATCTTTTCCTTGTTTGGACGACCACCGAAACCTTGAGTATCTGAAGACGGCAAAGAGACTAAACTCACGCCAGGCACGATGGTCGCTGTTCTCCTCTTGCTTTCAGTTTACATTGTCATACCGCCGAGGTTCCAAGAATGTCAAGTCTGATGTCCTCTCCTGACAGTTCTATACCCCTTAAGACACGTCCATGCCAGAGACAATCCTTCCTCCTCACTGCCTCGTTTCAACTACACAACTTGACATGGAGCACCTTGTCCAGCAGACCCTCGAGCAAGAACCAGGCCCAAGTGTCGTTCCCCCAAACAAACTCTTTCTTCCGGCCTCTGTGCGCCCTCGGGTATTGGACTGGGCCCACGGTTTCAGATTGGCTTGCCACCCTGGAGTGGCACGCACTCTTTTCCTCCTACACAAACACTTCTGGTGGCCCACCATCAAGAGGATGTCAAAAACTTTGTGGCTTTCTGCGATATATGTCTCAGGAACAAGAATACAAACCGACCTCCGGAGGGTCTACTTAGTCCTCTACCCATCCCTCACCGCCCCTGGTCTCACATCTCCATCGACTTTGTCATCGGTCTACCACCAGAATATCACAGAATAACACTTGCATCTTGACCATTGTGGATTTTTTCTCTAAGTCAGCTCATTTCATCCCGCTACCCAAGCTTCCATCTGCCAAGGAAATGGCTGAGCTCCTGGTGAACCATGTCTTCCGACTTTACAGGCATTGACATTGTTTCGGCCAGCGGCCCCCAGTTCTGGAAGTCATTTTGCAACTTCATCGGCGCCACCCCCAGCCTCTCATCTGGATTTCACCCTCAAACTAATGACCAAAGTGAACAGATGAACCAGGAACTTGAAGTCCCTAAGGTGCATGACTTCTTGGGACCCATCCTCTTGAAGCCACTTCCTCCCCTGGGTCAAGAATGCCCACAACTCGTTCCCAACAGGCATGTCCCGCTTTTACTGCTGCCTGGGTTATCAACCACCCCTCTTTTCTGCCCAGGAAGAGGAGGTGGCAGTTCCCTCAGCCCTTACCATTGTCCGTCGCTGCAAAAGGACATGGCAGCGGGCCCGCAATCAGATTTTGTGCACCATGAGTACCTTCCAGTGTCACACTAACCGTCACCGATCATCAGCTCCCAGGTATTGCATCGGCCAAAGGGTCATGCTATCTACATGTGACCTTCCCCTCAAGACCACCTCAAGGAAGCTTTCTCCAAGGTTCATCGGTCCCTTCACCATCAACCGCATCATCAACCCATGCTCTGTCCGACTTTCGCTACCCACTTACCTCTCAGCTCTAATCACACCTTGCACGCACCACGTCCCTTCTTATCCTCCAGCACAGCTCATCTGGTCCCGCCATCTCTCAGGGACAGAGGTGGGTAGAGTAGCCAAAAAATGTACTCAAGTAAGAGTAGCTATACTTCAAAATAATATAACTCAAGTACTAGTAAAAAGTAGTCATCCAAAATATTGAGTAAAAACGTTCGGTGGAAAGACTACTCAAGTACTGAGTAATATATATACAACGACGTAAGCCCTATCTGTTTCTTCAGTACTTAGGCTAATCATTGTGTATAATTAAGGCTTTTTCATACTTTGTTTTATATTTTGTGATATAAACTAAATAAATCAAAAGTTAAATGTACTGTAGTTCATAGTGACAGAGAATAGATTAATTCTATTTACATGCATTCCTATGGGAAAAAAAAATGAACAGTGTACAACCAGAATTTAAGAACAAATTCAATTTGTGATTGGAGGTTCCACTGTACGGTGTTTTGTACAGTTATTCTTCCCCTTGTATACCTTTTCAAAAAGTTCATGAAGAGTGCATGTAAACATGTGCTGGTCTATCATCCAAGTGCCAATGTTCTGCAAACCAAATCAGCAAGAATCAGTTGTGACCTTTGTACATTCCATCCCCGGTCGTTTGAATTAACTGGAATTTTTTCCTGTGTAATAAAGTATATGTACAATTTGTTTCAATTAATTTGTATTAGAAATATGGACTTTATTACTAATTTTTAGTTATTTCCCTAGTTACTTTTCACCCACCCTATATACTGTATATGTGCATCCCTGGTAATCATTGATGGTTGTACAGTACTTATGGTAATCACTGATGGTAGGATTGATGGTGG
>JAOVVA010083503.1:0-12722 GCA_028565275.1 Leiocassis micropogon
TATAGGCCTGATTGGTGGATTGCTGCAGAGATGGTTGTCCTTCTGGAAGGTTCTCCTCTCTCCACAGAGGACCTCTGAAGCTCTGACAGAGTAACCATTGGGTTCTTGGTCACCTCCCTGACTTAGCCAGATGGCCCGCTCTAGGAAGAGTCCTGGTCGTTCCTAACTTCTTCCATTTATGGATGATGGAGGCTGTGCTCATGTGGACCTTCAATGCTGCAGAAAGTTTCCCCAGATCTGTGCCTCAATACAATTCTGTCTGAGATGTCTACAGACAATTCCTTGGACTTCATGGCTCGGTTTGTGCTCTGACATGGACTGTTAATTGTGGGCCCTTACTGTATATAGACAGGTGTGTTTATTGTTTTGAAATAATGTTCAATCAACTTAACTGTACCACAGGTGGACTCCAGTTGAGTTGTAGAAACATCTCAAGGATGATCAGTGGAAACAGGAAGCACCTGAGCTCAATTTTTAGTGTCATGTCAAAGGCTGTGGAGACTTATGTACATGTGATTTGTTAAATATTTTATTTTTAATACATTTGCAAAGATTTCAAATAAACTTCTTTCACATTGTCATTATTGGGTATTGTTTGTAGAATTTGAGAAAAATAATGAATTTAATCCATTTTGAAATGAGGCTGTAACATACGTAGCAAAGTGTGCAAAAAGTGAAGCGCTGTGATATTTCCCGGATGCACTGTATATTTGTGGAGTCATTATATACGTGTTACATTTGTTTACTTACTGATCACTGATCTGACCTCCTATTATATAATTTACTGCTTATAAAGCAAACGTGACTCAAACGTGACTCAATTTGTGTTTCTATATAGCATAAGATACAGACAGCCAAAGACAACATCCATTTAAAAAGTTCAAACAGTACAAGTTGTTTGAAGTTTTGAGTATAAGAATAATGAAGTGACTTTGGATTTGTTTCTTAAAGTAATGTGCTTATTGCATTTTTTCCCCCTTCTTCCTCTTACAGGCTGTCAGGAAGATTATCCAGACTGCATGCTGTTTCGGCCAGACTGTGATGTTTACTGTTTACTATTCCACTGTTTACTTGTACTGTTTCTGTGTTGCTTCATGTGCTGGAGCATTAAGACATTGGGATGCTTGCTTTGGATGTCAGTAGTGTTTTCTTTTTATATATATACATTAGATTAGTAAAATATTTGCAGTCTGAATGGTCTGACCAAAATAAATAAAGTTCATAGTTAACAAAGCCTAGCTGAAGATCAGACGGGTGCTGCAGATTTTTTTAATCATCTAAACAGTGTCTGGGGGAATTTTGGATTAAATGCCGACGTCTCACCGACATATTGGCAATTAGCAAATGCTTTCCATGCTACATCTTGCCAATGTAACTTTATATATCAGGTAAACATCGGCCAGATGTATATGGGCTGTCACCCAAATAGTCACCTCGGGGGCGTCTTCAATTAGATGCAGACGTCTTGGCAACATATTCCCAATTAGCAAACACTTTCCATTCTACAACTTGTCAATGTAACTTGATATACAGTATAGGGATGACATTGGCCAGACATATTGTCCCCATATATCGAGTCAGATAAAAGTTTTCTATATTTATTTAATTTTCTATTATTTTATATTTGATTTGTCGATTTGAATACTCTATTTCTTTTTATTAAATTGTACTAACTAGTGCAATTCAAATTCAAATTCAGATTTTATTGGCTACATACATAACTTTATGTTTAATAGAGAAAGAGGAGATACAATATTTATGTACAGTATATATATAAAAAAAAAAACCTCAACAATTTGCATTTGGGCTGGTTTTAAATGGCCAAAACTACCAATACTTTATTACTGTACTTACGTTTATTTAATTATTTATTTTTTTTGTGTTTCTTTATTTTACTTGCACAATTTCAGTTTGTGATACGTTTTTACTTCTGCTCACTACATTTTCTATATAAAATTTTTTAACTTTCACTGACTACATTTTAAGTAGAAACATGTTACTTTTTAGATGATGATCACACAAATGTGAATTAATTTTAGTACTTAACAATCTCTCAACTATTAATTTCCACCTGCCTTTGTGAAAAAAAAACAACACATTTCTCTGGGTTGATTTTTTTAATATATATATATTTTTTGTATTTCAAGTCATATTGACAACCACTACAACACTGGCTGTTAGAAGCTGAAACCTTAAATGTTTTAAGAAATGTCATAAATGATTTATTTTAGCACCTGAAAAGCCTTGCTTACTTGCTTACAATACTTGTATGGTTGTAAGGTGGTTTCTTTTTCATCCACAAACTCACCATTTCTGAAGTATTCACTCCTCTCTGTCTAGCCATGTCTAAACCAACCCTCTAAATAATTAATATAACATGTTAAACATGTAAATAAATTGGCCTACAAAACTGTCTCTCTTGTAATACCTACAGTATACTGTATGAACTTGTAATGCGTCCAAACACAGCTAATGAATTTTACATTTATTTGTTTATTATAAATTTAGATTTCATTCTGGTAAAAATGATGAACATTTTAGATTTCTGCAGAAAACCTAAAAAAAAAAAAACCAGCATCAACTTTAAATGTTTTTAAAATACTGTTTTTTGTATCTACATGAGGTGGCATGGTGGCTTAGTGATTAGCACTGTTGCCCTGCACCTCCAGTGTCCGGGTTTGAATCCTGTGCTGGGTCTGTGGGAATAGAGTTTGCAAGTTTTCCCCCATGCTTACTGGGTTTCCTCTTACAGGTGTTCCCAAATTGCCCTTAGTGTCTAAAAGAGCATGTGAGTGTGTGTATGCGTGTGTGCGCCATGCGATGGATTGGTACCCCGCCTCATGCCCTAATTCTTCTTGGATAGGCTCCAGACCCCCCGCGACCCTTTGTACAGGATTAAGTGGTATAGAAGATGAGTGAGTGAGTGGTATGTCCATCAGGTAGATATCTAGAAAAAAATAAAAAACTGTTTCTTTATGGAGTACTTGTACTTTGGTACTTAAATTGTATTTTAGATCATGTGCTTTGCACTCTGACTAGAGTTTTTTAAAAAAAACTCTACTTGTAGTGGAATAATTTTTAGTGAGTTACTTCTACTTGAGTATTAAGTTTGTGTACTTCTGCCAGCTCTGGTGCTTGTGATAACCACAAAACACAACCAGTAGTTTAAAAGCCTTTTGAGCCTAAACAAGAGTATGAATTTCATGTTATGAAAATAAGAGCACTAAAATGTTATGAGTTTGATAGACTGTATGCATAATAATCTATTTATTTTATTATTTCCCATAAAACATTTTGAAAATGCAAATTCAACCAGGTTCGAATTGGCTGTGTTGAAGTGACTTTTTCAAAATGGCAGAATCAGGTCCTTTTAAAAATCTCTACTTGAATTGATTTTAATTTGATTTTAATTATAATTTAATTTATTATAATTAGGACTGTGATTACACACTGTTGAGTACAAAAAACAACAAAGACAAATTAAAGTTTTGCAATTACATTTAAATTAAAAAGTGCACTCATGAAAAAAGCAAGATGTGTAAAATTGCATTTACTAAATCCAAGCATTATCATTTCATTCAAAATGCTCAATATGCTATCATGTGTGCTTTTTTTTTTTTCCCTTTACAATACAACTCACCTTTTTTTATTTTTGTATTGTGCTTTGTGAGCGGTATTTATTACAGTGTTCAGCCTTACTTACCTGGTGCTATCAATCCGTCTCACTGAATTATTGCTAAATTCTACCCTGTTTATGTTCTTTGCTGACTCAAGGCAGTTTATTTCCGAAACAGTGCCTGTACTGAATCAAAAGAACAGCCTCATTAATTTAAGTAGTATTTAATCTAGTAGTGGCAAAATTGGTTTTGTCTTTGACTTTATACTTTTCCAGATGCTCCATGTCTGGCTCTTAATCAGCATTTCCCAAATGTTTTTGTCAGCTGAACGTCTGCAGCCTAAATTATAAGGCTTTTAAGTGCATTTTTGTTTTCATTTAATAAATGGAAAAACATGTTACTTAAAGCTTGTTACTTTTCAGCTTATAAAATATGATAAAATATTTACTAATTTTTATGATTATATTTTTCATTAATTTATTCATTCATTCAGTCTTAAGCATCCGAGCGATTTACAGAGAGTAAATGAAAGGGTTTTATTTCTGTTGTAGGGAAGCATGCTCACACACATTCAGACACTAATTCAAGTTCAGACACTCATTCACACCTTGGAGCAGCTTAGCATAGTCAATCTGCCTACTTGCATGTTTTTTTTTTTGGGCAGAGGAGGGAAACTGGGCTGACCCCAATAAAAATAATGCATATTTGTACAATTTTAATTGTAAAAACACACACTGCTGCTGGAACTCACAACCTTCTGATCTATAACTCAACATCTTAACCACTGAGCCACAACATTACTCAATCAACCTTTGAACCACTGAATTAATTGTATTAAATTGAACGTAAATTTGTGTTTTTTTTGTTTGTTTGTTTTGGTTTGCTTTATATTAATGTACAGTTAATAAACAAATGAAATGACTAAAATGTAAACAGACCCATATGAATTTACATCAAAGAGGGTTTGTCTTCACATAAAAAGGTTGTTAAATAAAGGACACGTGAACGATAAATAAAATGTACAGATTTTACTACAAAGGCAATCTTTAGCATTCTCACTTTTGTCTAAAGCAGGGGTCACCAAATCCAGTCCTGGAGGGCCAGTGACCAGCACAGTTTGTAATTCACCAACACCTAAACACACCCACTGAACCTAGTAATTACCAGATTAGTTAAATCAGCTGTGTTTGAGAAGAAGAATCACCAAACTGTGTTGGACACTAGCCCTCCAGGACTGGATTTGGAGACCCCTGGTCTAAAGCATTATATGTCCCACAATGCTTTTTGTTTTCTGATACTTTATATACTGTGAAATAGTGTTTTTGCTGTAAAAAATACTATGTATTTAAAGCAATTTCTTTATAATGTGAGATATACACTGCGCGCACACACACACACACACACACACACACACACACACACACAAAAAAAAAAACCTTTGATGAAATTGGCTCTATTATGCATTTTAAATGCATGATGATTTTTTAATATGTGGCTGTACAATGCATTATAGATGGGAATTTCACAGGAGATGTTATGAAAATGTCAAATGAGCTGCAGGCATGCTGATTCACTCCTGACCCTCATTAGCAGATGAGCTCCTGCTATTCAAGCAGAACAGCGGGTCGCCACCTTGGGCGTGTGAGAAATAGGCCGTAATAGAACGGTCAAATCAGGGCAAGAAGGTGCTTATTCAGTAAAGTGATAAAAGTTCTATTTATTTTGGCTGTGATAGTTAATATGATATTAGAAGTCTATTCATCAGGGGTGTAATGGTATATTTATTCCAAAATATCTGTATATTAATTATTAATCTTAAGCTTTACTTTGTTGATTTCCAGTGCTGTGCACAGCCATGCTGATTTGACGGCACTCCATAAACAGGTCGAAAAACAGTAACACTTTCAAGAAAAAAAAAACAGATGAGTTACATAGCACAAATGATGTTTAGAAAAAATATAATTTAAATGTCGCTTATTTCAAAGAACCATTGTTTGCACTATTTGCTGTAGATTGATACTATTCTTAGACAACTTAATGTGACCTAGATACCTACATAGCCGTTAAAGAAAGAAAGGTATGTGCCTTTTTGTGCATTATTTATGTGTTTAAGAAATTATAGCCAGTCTGCCACTGTTTACAAGTTTATACAAGTGTTTGGGTATTAACTTCATAATAAGTGAATAAGAAATTGAACATTTTTTAATCTGTGACATTTTGAATCATTACACCAGTAATGTAAATGAGTAAATTTGCACTCTTGGTTCACCTACCACCATAGTTTCTTGACTGTTTTCTTGGACTGTTCTTGTGCAAAGAAGACAGCTAAGGAAATTAAAATGACTGAAAGTGGGTTAAAAGCCCTTCAACACATTATCAAAACCTAGAAGGAAAGTGCAGAACTCAAAAAAGTGCTGAACTCAAATTTGTGGAAGAAGTGTGGTTAGTAAAGCTAATCAGAAAAAGGCTTGAATTTGCTAGGGAGCATAATGATTACACTTTAGAGTAATCGAAAAAAGTCAGGTTTGATCAGTCTAGATTAACCCTATTCTAAAGCGATGTTCGTGGGTACCAAGGAAAGCACATGAAGTGATGCACACATGATGCATAGTGGCCACTGTACCAGCCTCTGGAGGCAGTGTTATGATCTGGGGTAATTCAGTTGGTCAGGTTTAGGCTCAGCAACATTATATGGCAATGAAACAAAGTCAGCTGATCACCTGAATGCATTAAAACAGTGGAGTTTTTCCTTCCCTGATGGCACGAGCATATTCCAGGACTCAATTGTGAAAGAACTTCTGGGAGCATGAGAAATCATTTTTACACATACAGTAAACTGGCCACTATGCTGTGTGCTGTAATCAAAGCTAAAGGTGATTTTAATAAAATCTCAGAGTGTGTGACTTTTTAGCCAGGTGGTGTATATACATGTAACAACAGAAAACCAGAGGCAGATGGATGAAATCACAACAAATTATTTAACCCTGGAATGTGCTTTGGCATAAAGACTTCAGTAGAAGGCTCAGTGGGTTGAGTACCTTTCTTTTAATCTCCAGATGGGTCACAACGGCATAAATTCCGCACACTAGTTATTCTTCTCTTTGCTGAATTGACAGGACAAGTCATCAGGTGTGCCAGTTTAAGTGCATGCAAGATAAGATCGAGGGGAGTTGAATCTTGTAAAACATAAGGCTCAGTGAGTCTGTATGCCGCTAACTGTCTTCATGGAGCTTACATAAAAACAATGCTTACAAAAAAAAAAAACAATAAAAGATTGCTCTACCCAGTCTGACCCACTGGTTCTTAGTGCACTTTAACTCCTTCTACATGCAGAATGACTTACAGAAAGAAAGGACACTACATTAAGGACACTTAGTCTGAACCAAACATCAAAGGATTCAACACAATTCATATCTCAGAGACCACTGGGTTAGAGAAGCTTGACATGCATAGTTCACCATCATTGAATAAAGGAGGAGAAAGTCTGGGTTCAGGAACTACAAGTTGGTCAGGTTTATAAAGGGCACGCACTAGAAATGGACAGTGCCCACTGGGTTCATGCTCTGCCCATGCTCTGTACTATAATGGTTTCGCAGTAATCGATCCAAATGAAAAGCACTAGGTAAGATTTTCAGATATTTGTTGTGAAAGGGTGATGTTAGATTTTATGATTTTAATCAATAATAAATTAAATAATGATTGAATCAATAATAAAAATGCTGTTTTACTGAATAGTCTCTCTTAATGATTAGTGCATGGTGTGTTAAGATGGTTTTCTCTGCTGTGTTTTCTCATAGACCTTGAACACTGTCATCATTAGGAACACTCCCAGCACACCAAAGTTGTTGAAATGAACATTTTTTATCGTTTTTCTTTTCTTTTTTTTTTTTTTTGCTCTGTGCTGAAACCTTTGTTCAGGGCTTCAAACGTGGAGTGCGCACTTTGACTGATTATCTATGCTCTAAGCTGTATAAATGTCTGATCAGAACTTCAGTAATTTCAGAGATTAATTTGACAAATCACCCATATATATATTCTTTCTTGCATGCCTTTATTCAGAAAGTGAACCCAACAGGCGATGGAATAGTGGATGAATATTCAAGCAAATGAGAAGCATGTTTCTGTGGTGTTTGTGCAGGCAGATGTGGCAGAGTAAAAGGTGTAAGCCTGAAGAAGGCTCTGGGAGGGCTGTAGACATTCACAGTGATCAGGTTTAGGGACTGAAGACAGGGACATAGACAGGTGGGTTGTAGGAGCATAAGGAGGTACAGTAGACAGAAGCATCTGAATTCTACATAGATGAGACAGACAGCTATACAGTGGGGGAAATAAGTATTTGATCCCCTACAGAAGTTTTCCCACTTACAAAGAAATGAAGGGTCTATTATTTTTATCATAGGTTTATGGTAAAGGATTGAGACAGAATATCAACCAAAAATCCAGAAAAAGCACATGATACAAATGTTATATATTAATAAAGTCTTAATAAAGTCTTCTAACCTTGCTCAGGTCTGTGCTTGGAGTAGATTCTGGCTCCCTAATGAAACACCTTACATACAAGATATGTCTGACAAATGAAAAAAATAAAAAGACAGGCTTGGATTGACACCATTAAATAGAAAATACACAAGAAGCCCATGTACTGTACAGTATGAATTAGAGGATTGCCAAGCACAGTTTATCAACGTTATGATGCTACATATGAGCAGATGCATATATACACAGGTGAATGAACTAGATACTAAAGCGAGGGCTGGTGTCTGAACAAGGTGACCAAGCCTGGAGTCTGAAGCTAGGGAAAGTAAATAACAGGAGTGATGTGACTGCAAAGCTAAGCTGGCATCACACAGCAGATCTAATTCTAACTGCTGGTACAAACAAAACATGCTGGTATTATTCACACACTATGAAAGCCAAACCACTTAAGCCGCATTAACTGCTGTGCACAACAAAACATTTTTCATTGTATTACAGCCTGTAACCACTTTAGGTCAGCTTTAGGAAACAACAATGTACATGTTACTGTTTATACTGATGTTCAAAAAATTCAATATTAAGCTGTGGAAAATTCTGGAAATTATAGTACAGGCTAGTTGTGATTTTGTTAGGCAGAAAGAATGCTGTCCTACAGCAAGTTAGTTAAAATCTTCCATTGTTTGAACATCAGTAGATATAGTGATTGATTTTTGTCATTGATTTTCACACTTTCTTCATAAATAGACCAATCATTTACATTTTTAAATATGCAATGAGTATTTTTTATTATTATTAAATTTCACTAACCCCTTTGTCCAGGTAAAGTTTAAGATAGATCTGCAGGCCACCTCAGGAATATAGGTGCAAGGTTGGAATACAGCCTGGGAATCCTTATTATGCACCGATTCCAGGCTTGAAGCAAATGAATTCTCACCATATGTATGTGTTTAGGTTATCAAGGTGTCTGAGGCCCTTGACAGAGCTGACAACAATTCCAGTAAGAACATTCTAGCAGGCAGGGCAGAAAAAAAGCATGGGTCAATGCTAACAGTATAAATGCTAAAAGCAGTGTTGGTTGAATGAATATTTAAAATGAACACAAATCTATATATATTAGTATATACAAGTCCATTTAAGTTAGATAATAATGTGGATTTTGGGATTTACATGGATGTACCCTTATTACTGAATTAAAGGTAACGCATCATAAAAATCAACTAACTTTGTCATACAAGAGTGAGATAATGGTCCAGGGTCAAGGGTTTGATTTCTGCTTTGCGACTGTGGGAATTATTATTATTATTATAGAGAATATGCAAGGCAACTTGGGGCACTAGGCAGGGTATACAATGGACGGGGTACCAATCCATCACAGGGCAAACAAACATACACTCACGTACTCACTCACATAAAAATGAGTGAGTAAGTTAAAGTAATGTTACTACTACTACTACTACTACTACTACTACTACTACTAATAATAATAATAAAAATAATAATAATACCAAAAATACAAAAAGTTTAAAGTATGCGTTAAATGCAATAAATTACTGTAATACTGTTGGATTTCCTGAAACATGCTGGGTCACCAATCATTCGGCTAAAGGAGGTGATAGGGGTTATACAGTAGTACTGGGGTAGCCAGTTGCCGGGGACAGTGTGGGCTGATGTAATGAGGCAACTTTGGAGTTTTTTTTTCCCTTGGGCAATGTCAAGGAATTTTGGTTGATGAAATGTTTGAGAGATTTTGTCAATGTCCCATGTGATTACTCCTGTGAAAAAAGATAAAGGTTGAATATATTCTTCTGTTGATTGCTCTGTCTCTGTGGGATGAAAGTAGGGACAGGAGTCTGCTTTAGTATTTTTGTAACCCAGGGTGGGAAGAGTGGATAAAATTGAAGGGTGTAAAAACAAGGCCCATTGGGCTTGGTGAGAATTCAGTGTCTTGACTGTTCTAATATATTCTAGGTTTTTATGATCTGTAAAAATTACAAAGTAGTGGAGTGCCCCCTCTAGCCAGTGTTGCCACTCCTTCAGTGCCAGTTTAACTGCCAGTAATTAAAGTATGGAGGCTGATGTGAAAGCTTATTTAAAGAATTGGAGGCCTTGGTCAGCTGCAGGGTTCCAGTTAAGTCACTTGTTAACTTTTTTGAAAAGCAGTTAAGGGGCAGAACTTGGGCAGAACTACTAATAAGCTGACAGTAAAAGTTTGCAAAGCGCTAATGTTTATCAGAATCGGCAGAATATTTTTCTGGTTAGTAAGGAGGTTGGTGGTGGGTTGTGTCAATGTCGATTGAGTAGGAGATGCCAATGCAATGCTTTATGTTGAGATTATTCACTTTGGAACTGAGCCATAGCAGTGGTGACCTGCATTTTGTATTTGCTGGCCCAATTGTTCTAGTTCTTAGGACGGCATTTTTATATACTGTAGTGACCCTGGTTCTCAAGAGCTTCTCTTAAATTCATATGCAATCTGTAAGGATGCAGCTTGAGGATGCAGGTATGCAGGTGTTTTCACATTTAATTAAGACAATATTGAGAAACCAGCCAAACATGGGTGTCTTAGCTCAGAAAAAGTAAACAGACAAGGGTCATGCACACCACACAGACAAGGATCAGGGTGAATCATAATCTAGGGATGGGACAGAATCTAAACCAGCATCACAATTTAGCATAAACAAATAAATAAATAAATAAATGTTTAGGAATTTTTCTGCTTGGCCGAAAATACACAGAGCGCTGCTTTGCAGTGTGGGAGTAGACCAAGTGTCCTTGTACACTGTGTGAGAGGGACAAAGGTAATTGGGCACAGGTGATGACAATTAGTATTCAGATGAGCAGGAGTGTATGTGTGTGATGGGAGTTCATGACAGTCCTGTTTGAAGGCCATAAAGTGTTTTGGGAAGTCTCCTGGGATGCCCAATTCCTGCATGTTCCTGACAACTTATAGAGAGTGATATGGATATTATCTGTTGAACATTGCCCAATTAATCTATAGAAATGAATAAAACAATATATATTAGCCTGCTGTAAATGTGATTTAACTAATTCATATACAGTAATATATCACAATATCAGGTACATTCTGCCATGCATTATTTCTTTCATTGTTGCCTTGTATTTGTTAAGCTTTGGCTCATACCAAATGGACAAATCAGATGCTGTGGTTATTGTTTTTTTGCCCTTACATAGGAAGTACAAAGTAAATGGATGGCACTGCATTATATAAGACAATGGAATGAAGTTTTTTTGTCCATATGGTCAATGCTATATATTCTGAGACATTTTTTGTTACTCCACATTGAAAATGGATAAGAAGTAAAAAAATTTCAGGTGATTTGAGTTTGTGTGATGTGGACACATTAGACACGCACGTGTCTTTTCTCTTACATCCTTTCCATCAGGAAAATTGTATTTTCATTTACTTTCACTGCTGCTTTAGCTGAGAAAAAGTGCAGTTTTTACATGGCTCCAGTTTTGCTGTAGCAAAAGGTTAAAAATCATATGTGCTCCAGCTGAACTAAAGTTGTTGTCAGGGCTGTTATAATCCAAGCAAGTGTGTGCTTTAAAAAGGAATAAAAAAGACCTCAAAGAAATTGTGGAGACATTTGTGTAAAATAGGGCACAGTGCCAAGGTCTTATTACAAGCTTTGTTATACGTTAAAATGAATTGAAAGCTCGGATCAAGAAAAGTTTCTCTTTTTCGTAAATGCAGAAAATACACACACATACACACCCACAGAGACTGACTGACAGAAACATTCCTCTTTATGCATGCAAATTTGGTACTACACTCTGTCGATTTCATTTGTATTCAGAGTTGTTGTGACTTCTGAAAGTAGGCCATGCTATAACTCACCCGAAAGTCTCAGCTCCTCACTTTCTTTTTCTTCTTCCTGAACTGTGCTGAAGAAAGCAGAGGAATGGAGAAGGACTTACAAATAAGCTGCATACCAAAACACATGATGATCAAAAGTTTCATTTGTTTTAAAAAATCCAGATGCTTTGTGTGCATAAGCCAATAACTAATAAGCCTAATATTTGAATATAAAACATGCAATTCGTTAAACGTCATTTTTGGATAATTTTGGTAAATTATTATTCTCTGATGTACAAGGTCATCTATAACAAAACCAGTAATTTAAAAAAACACTACTTCATAAATTTGTTTTAGAAGCTTTGAAGTTCCACATTTTAGACAAACCATGCAAAAGCTGACACATTCTAACAAGCCAATGGCGTTACTTCTTTCAGTCACATAATCAGTTAAACAAAACTATGGACTGTTCAAAGCAACAGGGACCATAAGTGAACTAAGTGAATTATTTGGGGGAAAAAAAGCCAAGAAAAGGGATGTTTACACTTTGTTACTGTCATTACAGTCACATCAGCATTAATGCATCAGAACAAGATTTTGTCGCTTAGGCCTTGTTCACACAGCGTTTTTTGACCGTTCGTAGCGTCCGGTGAGCGCGGCTCAAGTGCCGAGTGTTTTCTACACATGGGAGTCAATGAGAGTGTTCACACGGGCTTTGGTGATGTGCGTTTGTCTGGCTGCGCGTTTATACGGCGTCAAAAAAACGTTGCATGCAGCTTTTTCTTGGCGTTCAAATCCCAACGAACGCAAGG
>JAOVVA010083514.1:0-12722 GCA_028565275.1 Leiocassis micropogon
GAGAGGAACCAGACTCAATCAGGGAACCCATCCTCATTTGGGTGATAACAGATAAAAATGATATAACATCATGTGTGCAGGTGAAAGTTCAATATAACAGAAGTTATTTAAATTAACATGAAGTCCAGTTCAGCACAGGGAGTCAACACCTGGTGTCTAACCAATGCCAGGCTGGTGAGTAAAAGGCTTTAGGTGCAAGATTTATTTCTATTTCTCAGTACTTTCTTTTGTAGAACCCATGAGTTCTTCATTTTGGAGCAAACCACTGAGAAGTTATTTGTACCTCAGCCTTGTTGACTTCTTACTGTTAAACCCTGCTGCTGGCTATGGAGGTATAGACAAAGGTATTAGTTTGGCAGAAGGAACAGTTTGTGGTGCTTTGGAACAGGCAGTGCATGAGGAAACCAACTGGTGAGTGTCATCATATTAGGTCACCAGTATGTGTATTTGAGCAGGTGATATGTCCTATAGTTCCCTGGGTGGCTGGAGTGTACACAGTGTTCACCCACATTATAATTCTTCTTTGTAAAGCTGTAGGTATGAATTATTTGCTTTTGGGCTTACTGTGGCTGTAAATATGTAATCTCTTGGTCTATGTCCCAAGAAACTGCTCTGAGAAAACGTGATTGGAAAAAAATGTGCTCATTGCTAAGCTTCCTAGGAGTGCCATGAAGGTGGGACAGCATGAAGTCTGCTTTCATTTTCTTGGACCATGCAAGCCAGAACAAGAGGGTAACCTAACATATAATATCAGTCCCAGTAATATATTTTTGAGATATTTTAAATTATTATGATCACTAAAGAAGATATATGGATATTTAACTCCCGCTAACCAATGCTACCAATCTTCGAGTACTAGTTTGACTAAGAACAGTATATGATTTTCCACATCATAATTTCTTTCTGATGGAGAGGGCTTGCTCAAAAATAATGGAATAGGATGAATTCGGGTTTGTCTCCAAATTGTTGTCATAGGATCCAAGTTAAAGGCGAAGCAATTTTTCATTTAAAGAGGATCGAGGCAGACACAAATGCAGTAAGTGCTTTAATAAAAGAGCATGCATGAACAGAGCTCAATAAACCTGGTGCACAAAATAAGCAAAGGTACAATCAATATAGGTCCAAAGGCAAAAAACTGTAGCCAAAGTCAAAACCAGCAAAACTGTGAGCATATACAATGGCTTGGTAAAGTCAAGCAAGAGATACATGAAGCATTTACTTAAAACATGTCAGTCTGAATTGAGTGGTTAAAATGTCAACCATGAACACTGCTGTGTGTGCTGGTAAGTGGAGTCTCTAGACAGAGCTACTGATTCTCTAACGATAACACTTTATTTGAAAGCATTTTAGAGCTGAGGATAAATGTTTATCTACTGCATGGTTTTTGAATATACTGTAAAATATATCTGTTTCATATACAAATTGTTAGAGAAGCACTAACCCAGTAAGCCAAAGAACAAACACATTTTGTTTTTTTTTTCCTTTTGCCATGACCCTCTTAGTCTTCACACTTGATTTGATGTGTATGGAAACTGAAAATTGCAAATGACATGATCTAAAACAGAAGATAATTACAAATTTTGGAAGCCATTATAAAAACATAAGTAAATAACCTACTGTTGCTATTTCATTACTTTTGTTGCTTATTATACTGAAGAACGATCTGTGCAACTTTGTCCTTGATAGTACAATCAAGTACTATTGAGGATCAAGTTGTCTGATATCAACACAGATATCTGATATCTAAATTAAATATAGAGGGTCAAGCATATACACCAAACTGCTATAACATTAAAAACGTGAAACATTATGCCCAGTATTGTGTAGGTTCCCTCTGTGTTATCAGGGAAGCTCTGGCCCCTTGGGGCATGACTCTACAAGACCTCTGGGGTGTGCTGTGGTGTCCTGCACTAGGATGTTAGTGGCAGATCTTTTGAGTGCGGTAGGTTGCGGGGTGGAGACTCCATCGATCGGACTTGTTTGTCCAACACATCCCAATTTGAAGGCCAGATCAACAATCTTAAACTATTTGCCTGGTAAGCCTCATAAACAACAAACTGCAATGTATTGAGTGTTCTGATACATTTTCTATCATGACCATTGACTTTTTCACCATTTGTGCAACACTGGGATTTATGTGTGATCAGACCAGATAGGCTGGCCTATTGTCTCCACAGGCATAGATGAGCCTTGAGTGTCCATGATCGTGTCACCAGTTAACAGGTATATAATTGATAATCAATGCCATTCAGTTCAACTCACAGTGGTGTCAGTATTGTGGCTGATCAGTAAACATGCACCCACTTAGATTATGAATTCAGTGATGCCAAAGTTTTATTGTATCAAGCCCAAGGTCTCTCAACTCTTAGTGATTATGATAGATTGCAACTGGTAGCTTCCATATGCCTACATAAAAGATTTAGTTTGACAGCATTCTTTGGTTTGAGTGTACAATGGGAGATCCAAGAAACGCACTGCAGATCTGAAAAATTATATGGTAGATTCACACAAGTCAGGAATGTCTATCTATACAATTCTATACAAATCCAAGATTGGTTTAAACAACTGAATGTAAACAGAGGTGCTGCTTGTCAACAGTCAAGGCAGGCAACTGTTTGCCTCACCGACAGTAGAGCCCAATCATACTCTAGAATTGTTTTTTTTAATCTAAGTCCTTGTTATTGGGAGTTCTGCCAAGGTCTGGAGGAAGACTCAAACTGTCACCCTCAGCTGAGAGGACATTGGGTTAGATAGTCAGGAACAACTCAGGAACCATAAAGGCACAGGTCTGTCATGAACTGACAGCTACTGTGTTGCTGTCTACAGTCTACTGTGTTGCTGTCTACCCTTAAGGTTGGGGCAGCAGACCACAATGTGAAAGATAGAGAAATTGGTTGAGTTGTGGTGGCTCAGTGTGTTAAAGCTCTGAGTTACTAATTGGAAGGTCGGCATCTCAAGCCTCAGCTCAGTCAGGTTGCCGCTGTTGGGCCCTTGAGCAAGGCTCTTAAACCTGTTTGCTCCAGAGTTGCCGTATAATGGCTGACCCTGCGCTACTAACAAGAAGTTAGGATATGCGAAGAATAAAGAAATTCACTGTGCAGTAATGTATATGTGACATATAAAGGCTGAACTTACTTAAGGAGGAGTATAGGTGACCCCAAAACCACTGCACTAACCATTAAGTATGGTGGTGGTAGCATAATGCTTCGGGTCTGTTTTGTACTGAAAGTGAATTAAATAAGAAAATGGATGACTACCACAGTGTTCTTCAGTATAAGCTCAATTCATCACCCAGACACTTGACAAAACTGTGTGTTCAAACAGGACAATGGCCCCAAACACACATCAAACCTAGTGGTGGAAAGGATAAAGCAGGGTAACTCTAAGCTTTTGGAGCCTCAACTCTATTGAAAATTTTTGGACTGTATATAAAAGTCGGATCAGTGTTTGGGAAATCGAGTAATTTAATCTGCCAAGAAGACCAAAATGTGTATCAAATGTGTATCCTGAATTCTGCCGGAAAGTTGCTAAAGTTTCCCTCTGTATCAAACGTACTATAAGAAAAGTAATGAATTTAGAAATGCATTCATATTATTTACTACAAGATACGATATTAGACTTAAGAATCACTACCTTCAGGTTTACTTCGTGGCCTTATTTACTTGACTGCACTCTAATTAGCCAACTGAGCTACAGTTTTTTAATTACCTCGCTTCTTGCTCACCACTGGTCTGGAATACATTAGCGGTGGACGTCTGTCGTTGAGCAAGCAACCTTTAGGGCCATGCTGCTGTGTGTGTACATGTTTGCCATGCTGCTCACGTTTCTCCAGTGCTAATTTGCTGATGTTCCAGCGAGCTTAGAGGAGGATGAGAGATCTGTGTACAATATGAAGTGCTGCAGCCATTCACTTCTGAAAGACTTTGAAAGCTTCAAAGCTGATCATTTCCTGTCTTCCTTTTTTATACCGTCAAATCCTCAATCAGCAACTAAATCATACCAAAGAGGCTTCATGATGTGATGTGCGGGCGCGAAGTGTAAAAGAAATGTGAGTGTTTTAAAATCAGACAATGTTCAAAAGGAATAGATCAAATGTAAGTGGTGAATAATAAATTGATTTGTAATTAAAATACTTTTTATTCACAAAATTTCATGTACTGTACAAATGCAGTTTGCATGAAATTTGGGATAAGAAAGCCATTGTTTATATTCCATTCTTGGCTAAAGCGATGTTTCATAGCTGCCAAAAAGAAACAGCACTAACCTTAGAGCGAGGAGAAGCCCGGATGAACCATTTGCAGTCCACAGCCTCCGTCTGTAAAGCTTTACCGTCTCTGATGATCTGTTGTGATTCGATGATGCCTTCAGGTCCACTCATCTCAAACTCGCATACTGCAGCAAGAAAGAAAGAGAGACTTTTGTTTTTAAAAAAACAAAAGAATGGACTATGTGAGCTGCAAGGCAGTGAGTGAGAGCTGAGAAAAAAGATCGATACATACCAGGAAGAGGCTTAGGGACTCCCATGTCTTTAAAGTCAGGATCTAAAAGATAGGAAAACACATTACATATCATTTATTATGTCCAATTGAGTGCTTAAAAATTTACTTGAGTTCATGGAGCACAGTTGTTCATACTGTATTTAAACTGAGAATTTTGACTTCTTCAAGTAATAAAAAATAATTGGCAGCCATGCGAAACATTGCCACAGTGAAGAGGTCAGTGTTTGTTGACTTGCTTTAAATAACTGAGCTTCCCATTTGTCATGTAGTATCACTATTCCATAGTCTTTAATCTGAATCACAAGAATGCTTTTAATTCTCGAAGCCTAAAAATGAACCGATTGGGCCTCCGAGTGGTGCAGTGGTAAAGTGCTCGTCCTATTATCTGGAGGTTGTAAGTTCAAGTCCCGGGTGATGCTGTAACCTCTCGCAGCCAGAGGTCTAGAGAAAGCTGATTGGCCGAGCCCTCTCAGAGGGGAGGAATGAAAGGTACTTAGTGCTCCCACATTAATTACTGCTCTAAAACCAATCGGGTGTCTGTGAGCTCATGCAAGCGAAAGGAGCGGATGTTGGGGCAAGTTGGCAAGTTGGCTGGTGTCATGTGGTGCAGAGGAAACACATGATAGTATTCGGCCCCCATCGACTGAGTGGTCGTAGTAGCTTAATGTGGGGAGTCCCATAGTGACGAGGAGGAATTGGACACTACTACATTTTTTTATTTAAAAAAGTACACTACGGCTCAAAAGTTTGGAATAACTTGCAAATTTTGTTGTTTTTGTTAAGTGATTTATTTTCTACATTCTACAACAATACTGAGGATTTCAAAACTATGAAATAACACTTATTGAATTACATAATTATGTAGCAACAACGACAAAGTCAATTGCTATTTTAAGACATGGAAGTCAGCCATTCTGGAATAGTTCTTGCAAGAACAGTATTGTCAAGAGCATTTGCAAAACCCATCAAGAACCATGATGAAACTGGCTCTCATGAAGGCCATCCCAGGAAGGCAAGACCAAAAATTACCTCTGCTGCAGAGGAGACATTCATTTAGAGTAACCAGCTTTAAAATGACCACTTAACAGCACCTCGGATTAGAGCCGTTATGGAGGCTTCACAGATCATGATTTGCAGCTACATCTCAACATTAACTGTTCAATGGAAATTATTGCATATTTTGGATGCCTTAAGCATTGCTTTACAGAGTAAAAATGAATAACAATCAGAAACGACCATGGAGTTAGAAAGTTATCTCAAACTTTTAAGCGGTTGTGTAGGTCTGTATGGTCCTCAGAGGAGAGCAGCTGCCTGCCAAAACCGTTATTCAAAAAAAGCAGCATTTTCAGCAACAAAACCCATCTGATAACAAACCATCTTAAACAAACTAAATCATTCCCAATTGCTTCAAAACTATCCATGATGTTTTGGTCATGGTTAATGTGAGCTACTGTACAAAGCTAACTAGCTATTAACACACCTGAATCAGAAACTGAATCAGAAAACCTTCTCTAACCCATGATCAAGGCACTACTTGGTGTGTGGAATGAGTGATTCTAACTTGCACCCTACATAAGGCACTAGCTGTCCATTTTACACTATTTGCGATACAACCCTGAAACCTAGTAGCTAGGTATAGTGCTATTCTAAAGCAGAATAAGTGGAAATATAAAAAGAAACATGCATAATGTTTGGAATTGTCTACCATAGTTTATTCTCCTCACTTTTGGGTACATAGTACTGGTAAGAATTTTTATCTATTTCACCCCAGCCATGGAAGGATATGTGTTGAGCAAAATAACTGGTTAAATAAACAAACAAATCAAAATCCCTTAATAATAAATGGTGTTTGTGGAACACTTGTAGTGCTGCTATGCTGGATTTCAGCATGGCTGTGATATCTTCAGTACTCGGGCTGCACCCTTGTGCTTATGACCACCGTTCCTATGATCACTGAATTTAAATGGACTTTTTTGGTTTGTAAAAATAACAATATTGTTCCCATCTATTATTCTTTAAAATTTTTCTTTAATCTCCCTCTCTCTCCCTCTGTCTCTCTTTTTTTAAAATCCTATTCTTCAGATTTTTTTTTTGTGATATTCACAAAATGTTTGTGATTTAAAAAAAGAAAAAGAAAAAAAATGTGGTGAAACCGTCTACATCTCAGGGTTCAGCTGCGTCCCAGTGTTGCAATTCTGATCCTAATTTACTTCTGTTATTATAGAGCTGAATGTATAACCACTAAATGGAAGGAAGAGGGATCTATCAAAAGATAGATGATTTTTTGTAGTTATTTAGACATTTTATTGCATATCCCACTGTAGTAATGTCAGTCTGTCACATTAAGTTACAGTGGTACCTTGGCATACAAACCTTGAAAATTTTTGGCTGAAGAACTTAAATTTTGCAGTAATTTGCCTCGGCATGCAAGGAAATTTCGGCATTTTCCGTTTTTTTAGTATTTTTTTGCTGGGATGGATTATATGCATTTACATTATTTCCTAAGGGAAAATGCCTTTGCCAATACAAAATCTTGTCTAAAGAATGGATTAAATTCATATGTTAAGGTACCACTGTAAAAAAAAAAAAATCAGCTTCCTTAACATCACTAATCAGTTCATCACATACTGTGGGTAACCTTATTTAAACAACAATATCCTGTTGTGGTTTTAGTGTAATATTGCCATGTTTGGCTAGGACGCAGTTCTGTTACATTGTTGTTTATGCTATTTTAATTCAGCATTTGAGGTTATGCACACAAGTTCAGTGAAACCTGTGATTTTAGTAAAGTTGGAATTTTATTAGTGACAGTTTTATCCAATATAATAAAGCTATACATTTTCTAATACCAATGTCTCTAATATTATTTGTCTTACAAAGTCAAATAGACAAATAATTGAGCACTTAATTAACTGAAATCAATAAAATTAAATCAATAATTTTACCTAAAGTGCACTGTCTTGTTTTCTACCTTTTCTTCCTTTCTTTTCTTTCTTTTGTTTAGATTTTATTTATAGGTGTTGTTTCCAGGGTGCTCCCATGTACCACTTTTCAGCTCTTGTGGGATTTCTATTTTGACACTTATTGTTCCTTATTGATTTTCTGGTGATTCCTGGAGTTTGAGATTGTGTTTAGTAATGTCTGCAGGTATGTCCTGTCTTACCGCTCATCTATAGTATGACAAATGAACTAAATGGAACACTAGTTGTTTTATATTACCTTTGTAAATAAACTGTAAAATGCTGGCATATACTGTACAATTACTGTAAAACCCAACATTATTCTACTGTAATATACTATAATCTAATATACAGTACTATAGTGTTAAAATATATTTCAGTGGAGTCACTTTAAAATAACAGAAACATATAATCATCTTTGCTGCCAGTATTATATTGTTATTTTACAGGGACTTTTTTTTATAGTGCTGTTTGCCCTTTTCAAGGAAATGCTGAAAGGCAGATCTGACCAGGTCTCTGTGGCGGAGCTTATTTCCAGCCAAGACAAATAGACAGAAGATTAAGACAAAGAAATGAACCAAATGTATCATAAAGTGAAACGACTCCATTGCAATTCAAAATCATATCATTGCACCTTTAATGTGATGTAAGCAATAAAGCTATATTGAACAACATACCGTCTGGATAATATTGTACTTTTAAGTTCGGTGGAGTTGTGTAAATTCTATTTGATTCTTGTGTTGTTTAGCATTAGCTTTATTTCTTTATTCAATCCCTGCTACACTAATGCACTTATCCCGGATGGCCTGCAGGGGATGTGGCAATAACTCCCAGACGAGTTCCTCACTCATTCATCATCTATACCGCTTTATCCTGTATTCAGGGTCGCGGGGGCCTGAAGCCTATCCCAGGAGGTATAGGGCACAAGGCGGGGTACCCCCTGGACAGAGTGCCAATCCATCACAGGGCACACATACATACACACTCATTCACACACTACGAGCAATTCGGGAACGCCAATTAACCTAATCTGCTGGTCTTTGGACTGGGGGAGAAAACCGGACTACCCGGAGGAAACCCATCGAGCATAGGGAGAACATGCAAACTCCATGAACACAGAGACAAGAATCGAGCCTGGCCAGGAATCTAACCCGGACCCTGGAGGTGCAAGGTGACAGTGCTAACCACTGCACCATCGTGCCACCCAGACGAGTTCCTGTAATGCGCAAAAGGTGTTCATGAACGATTGTGTATACTGTTCCTACAGAAAGTTAGCAGGGATATCAGTCAATTTTCAATAATCAGACGTTCACTTCCTGAATGTTCATGGGATCGACAACATTGGTTGTCGAGCCACCTTGACCAGGATCATAATTCACAGACATATTTGCATTATTCAAATGTTTTACTGCTGCTAAGAGTCTAATCACCAAACTGTGCTTGAGGCCTTCTGTAAATGTCAACCGGGTTTATGAGAAGGTCCCAGTTTGACTTGAACACCCACCATAAAAATCATAATTAAAATGCATAGTCGGGTTCAATATAGAGACACACAGCAAATTAATATGTTGTATAATCATAAGGCTTAGGAAAGCACATGTTTTAGCAAAGCAAAGAAGCAGGCAGGTGTACACAAAATAGTCAGTGACCCAACTCAGAACAGGTGGACACACTCAGGCAACATGACAGAACAAGGCGTACACAGAAACAAAAGCACATAGCAGTGTAATAAAATAAAAAAATAAAAATATGTAAGCAACTCAGAAGTGCGACATGACATGGTGATGCCTAATAGCTGCACAATATGACTGTGAGAATCAATTCAGACGGAGTCAAATACTAAGCAAATACTGTCTATTTTTTTAGAATACCACAATAACTATCTAAATGTTAGATAATACCACAATTATTGATATTGATTTCTGTAATTACATACCACCTTGCTTTTGCCTTCAAGAAAAAGTTCCACATTTTAATGTTATTTTTTTAATGATTGAATACAATAATTTTCTTTACCTAACAAAGATATTTTTAGTCACTTTTGCTAAAGATTTTGAACGAATGACGTTCGTTGTCTGATGTAGGAAATGCGTCTATCATTAGGGGTCAGTAGAGGTCTGTCACTAGGCAACTGCTACAGCTTTTCACACCACCATGTTTTCAGCTCACCAGCAATGAAAGTCATTACTGAGGGCCAAGAATTGACAACATTGACATCTTACAGAATATTATAGAAGAACGTTCAACAACTTTATATTGTTCAATGTATGTTGTTCCTTTAAAAACAAGTAAAACATCAGTAAAAAAAACAATAATGTCAGTAGGTTATTAAAAAAGAATTCAGAAATACAAACTATGTTGTTCCACACTTGCTATTGTTCTTTGCCTAAGAAAACATTTGTTTAACAGCTTATGGTTTATGTGATATGAGCACATAGTGTAGCACTGCTGCTGACATTCATAAATAATATACGATAACACCTCCTACAATCATAATGCACTGTAAATGCATTTATAACATAATGAATGGCCTATGTATTAGAAACCAATGTTTGTGGGTTATTATATTAATTATCATATTAATTAGTTCAAGTGAAACCAGGACTTTTGATTGTGCTGAATAACAGAACACAGTTATAAGGGTGGCGGTTATGGTAGCTTAGTGGATAGCACTGTCGTGTGGCACTTCCAGGATCCGGGTTTGATTCCTGTGTTGGGTCTGTGTGCATGGAGTTTGCATGTTCTCTTCATGCTTGGTGTGTGTATGTGTGCCCTGCAATGGGTTGGCACCCTGTCCAGGTCTCCTGGGATAGGCTCCAGCAGAAACCCTCTATACAGGATCAAAAGGTTTAGACGATGGTTGAGTAAATGAAGATAAAAACATGCTTTTATTTTTTTATGTAATCCCCTGCTACACTAATGCACTTATCCCAGCATTTCACTAGTGCTTGGATACCATCAAAGAAGAAAGTTATCTTAGTTAGCTGTAGCTATGGCTACATTACCTTCCCAGAAACTTCTTTATTCTCCCAAATGTAGAAATGGCTTCAAGTGTCTGTGCTTGTGTTCGTGAATGATTGTTTGCACAGTTCCCACAGACAGATGTGTCTCTTCTACAAATTAGTGACAAGCTATCTGTCAATTTTCGAGTATTTCAAGTAGTTCCATCTCATGTCCCAGTTTGATTTAAACACCCCTTGAATTAAGATAAAAATGTGTTGTCCTTTTTCAGATTATGACTATTTATAATAAAAAGACTATATTATAGAACACATTATAACATTCTTTAATTCAACTAACTAGTGTTTATTACAGTCATATATGTGCGCTTATACAACAGTTAGTTCTGACTGACTAATCTGATTGGATAAGAGGCATTTCATGGGTGATGATGATAGACAGTAAGAGCACTGGGACATAATTTTTTTTTTTTTACATATCACAACTGACGGTCACAGCATGGATAAGTTGGTATGGTCCACAGTACTGAGGAGAGAGTTACCTGCCAAAACCCACATTCAAACACATCTGATAAAGTTGTCATCTTAAACAACGCTTTGTCTACTTAATAGTTTATTCTAAGTCGTTCAGAATTACCTTTGTGTCGTTTTATTTATGCCTCAGTCAATATACAAAGATAACTATCTTTTAAAACAAGGCCGAATCCCAAATTCCTCTCTAACCCCTGATTAAGGGTGCTACATGGTATGTGGAACAAAGTGCTACAAAGTGATTGTACACTCTAATGCACTAGCTTTCCATTAAACGCTATTTGGGATTCAACCCCAAAACCCGGAAGTTAACTTAGCTGATATTCTAAAGTGAAAATCTAAAGAGAATCGTCTCGTGCCTACAACCGCATCATAGCCGTGCTGAAAAACAGCACTGCAGCACTTGCTCTCTGAAGCCTTTAAACTACAGTATAATAAACTAAAAATAGATAACCACCAATGAGCATCTATACACTTGATATACTCTAGGTTGAGGGCAGGCTGTCATGATAGTACCGAATGGTGCAAAATTACATTACCTATCAGCCCAAGCACATCACAGGACCATTTTACATCCCTGAATAATTACTCTTGCCTGAATCTCATCATATTTTTTCAGCAGCACTATATATGTTCCAGTATTTCAGCGTCTCAACATCAAGCTTTTGTTTCTATTGTTTTGCTTTTTAATGGTATGTGTGAATGTCACAGTGTTACCTATATGCTGAAGGTTTTTTTTTTTGCCTCATATACTGTATACATGTTTCTGTTTGGATGTAGCAGATTCTTTCTTTTTTCTTTTTAAATATGATACAAAATGATTTTCTTCCTGTCCACATGGTCCTTTAAATAATATTTATGCTTATATATCTTATTTGGCAAAAAAAAAATTCTAAGCATAATAAAAAAAAAAACTGCACCAATGCAAAGAAAACATTGTGTGTGTGAGTCTGTTTATCGGGTGTGTTAGTGCAGATAACACTAAAATATGCAGTAAAGGACAATTTAAGGTACACAACTGTAAATATAGAGCATGAACCCCTCCCCAAAACCCACAGCATGCATACACTTCACATTCGTCTGCTCACAACTAAGCATGGGACGTGACCTGGCACAGCCCTAACGAACTCTTGACTGGGAATAATGAAATAATGAAAAACATTACATTACAAAGCTAGAACAGAATTTTTTGTGTTTAAAAAAAAAAACATTGATCTGTGAAAAAAAAAAAACTGTGATCATTTTGCGTGTCTGTATGTTTATGTGCATGTGCCAGCTGAAATTGTGATATATTGCACATTGTCCACACTCCTGGCATCACTCCTTAGCTATGCCAAGGCTGTCGCTCCACCTTGCTGTTTTGTGCGCTCTTTATGTATTTGTCCTATTTGTCCCTTATCGACAAAGGGACATTTCGCCTGGTTGTCCCGAGCCTCCTCTACCTGTTTTCAGTTTCATTTATTTTTGCTTGTACTTTTCACAATTAATTACGTCCATTCATCCATCCCTGCTGCCTGACACAGGCATTATAAGGCAATACAAAAGGCACTAATGCAGGGTTCAAGTGTTTAAAGTGACAGGTTTGTGCTGCGCACACACACACACACAGACACACACACACACACACACACGCACACACACACACACACACACACACACACACACAAATAGGATTTGAGTATACTATGAGGAAATACTCACTCACTCACTTACTCACTCATCTTCTATACCACTTTATCCTGTATTCAGGGTCACGGGGACCTGGAGCCTAT
>JAOVVA010083576.1:0-12719 GCA_028565275.1 Leiocassis micropogon
TTTGTGAAGCTGCTTTGAGACAATGACCATTGTTAAAAGCGCTATATAAATAAAATTGAATTGAATTGAATTGATATGTCTGGTGGCTCTTAAAGCACTGATTTCACTGCTTATGAATTTCATAGTTATGGAATGGGCTTCATTTCACAATCCTTCATTTCAAGACTGCGTTTATCCCTGTTGCTTGTGCACCGTTTTCTACCACATTTTTTCCTTCCATTCAACTTTTCCTTAATATGCTTGGATACAGCACTCTGTGAACAGAAAGCCTACTGACCCAGACTGAGAGACTATTTAAAGGCTCAGGTTTTTTGCAGGTGTCCTGTGTTAATTAGCTCATTAGAGTGTGACACCATGAGTCTCTTTTTCACAATATAAAAATTTTCTGAGATACTGAATTTTAGGTTTTCATTAGCTATAAGTCATAATCATAAAAATGAAAATAAATAAATACCTGAAATATATCAGTCTGAAATAAATCAACTTTTTGCTGATATCCTAATTTATTGAGATGCACCTGTATGAATACATATATTATTTTGAGTATTGTAACACTGTTTTTGTGTACACACTTTTTTTTGTTGTTGTTGTTGATTTTGTCTTTACATCTAAGTGACAAATCCAAAGTGGACAGACTGTATTGTTATAATAATTTACAATGAAAAAATAGTATAGTACGACTTGCTTTTTAATTTCTATTTTAACAATCAGTGTACGTAACAGTAAGATTATTTCAGTATAGCTGTAGCATGATATGACTACTATCATACTACCTATTACTACTTACTTGGCATTTTTAAAATGCTGGCATCTGTCACCCGCATATGAACTGTTGCCAAGTTAAGAGGCATGACTTATATGGCAACCTCAATGTGGCTGCAATTTAATCTAGTAACATGAGACAAAAAGCCAAAAGCCAAGCCCAGTCCAAGACACACATTAATATATCTGTCTCCAAATCATGCTCACTTACATATCATATTAATAAACATGCTTCATAAATAATTTGTATGTATATAATGTACAATTACAAATTAAATTAAATAAATAATACACAGAAACACAAATACCATCTAACAGTTTATAGATATAACAAGCAGCCTGGAGTGGATTAAAAGTACCAATGCCCTGCAAACACATGTAATCATTTTAAACAATGATAATAAATAAGGGTTAACAGAATTGTTTGGTGTAGAAATGAAAAAATGAACCAAAAAAGAATATGAGCAACATGGCAGGGTATGTTCTCTATGAATAGTAACATCCAATAATGTTGAAGACCATCTTCAGATTTTAAAAGTGTAATAACGTAATAATGTAATATAATGTAATGTAAATAAATGTAAATACCACATATGTAAATAATGTAATACCACATTTGTGTGAAAAATTTACAAAATTTATGTTTATTTGAAATGTTCAGCTTGTAGTTCTATGGATTAACACAAGACAATGCTATTCAGCAAAACTAACAGTTACAAATGTGCAACTTTAGAACAGTGATTTTCAACCCTAGCCCTGGAGAGCACCCACTACCGCATATTTTAGTGTTTTCCCTCCTCTATCACACCCACTTCACCTTAGAAAAGCCTTTTAATTAGCTGGTTGGTTAAATCTGACATACTGGGATCTGAGAAAACAGTAAACTGTGCAGGGCAGGTGATCCAGTTATCCGAGAATCGGACCCTGGAGGTGCAAGGCGACAGTGCTAACCACTAAGAAACACCTACAAATGTTTATAATAGTAAACAAATGTTAATTGACACTTACAATGTTGCTGTTTTTGGACATTGCGTTTTGTTTAAAAATTACAACACTAAGCGCACTGTTACAGTAAAAGCTTCTAGATGCTATAAATTCTTTTGTAACAAAGTTAGATCGCTACATGTTCGTTATGAGCAACTCTTCAGTAAGAACATGGATAATGTAGACCAAAATTCACAAAGATATAAGTGTCATGACAAAAATACAGACTCATCACAACCATAGTGTTAACTTGAAAAAGACCTCATGCTGGTAAGACATGCAGCGAGTCATTTGCTAGCCTGGTCAGTGGTACAAGGAGATTAAATGACTCGCTGGCTTGACACCATCAGTGCAGACGCTAGCAAAGAACATGACAAATGTTCATGACACAACTGAATGGATAATGCACGCAGGTTTGTTAAAGCAAAATGAACTACACATGTTAGTTAACATCCAAGAGCAACTCAGACCAGACGAATCCCTCCAAACTGCCTGAAAACAATCATCTTCTATCAGCTTGAAAATTAGTTTCAATATGTACAACATAACATTTTAGAAAATGACTAAATTACATTTTGGCACATTCCATTCTGGGTATTGTAGTGTTTGGTAAAACCAGGAAAACAACATAAAATTATGAATTTTGTGATTAAACTACAGTACATGCTATATGCAAAAAAATAAATAATTTAAAGTGTACAAATACCACATACTATCACAAATCATATCTTAAATTCCAGCTTTATATCAGAATTTCTATTCTACATTCTAAATTCCAAAGTCTGTATGTAAAGAATGCACATGTACTGTAGAACCCCAGTACAACTGAGTAACCAGATAAGTTTGTCATACTTGGCTTGGCACACTTATGAACTACAAGATATTGCTATCTCTGGGGTCAGCAACCTCATACCTACTACACATCATATGTTTATTACCAGAGTGGAATAGCTTACATCTCTGAATGCTTTTGGATCAGCAGCTCATTAATGCTTCCCCACAGACATAATTTATTACTGCCAGCTACCAAACATTTTATCATCTAGTAAGTTAAATTATAAGACATGTTGTGGTTCGTTGACAAGTATATCAAGTGTAGTCTCTCAAATCATTTGAATGCTATTCCTTGTTCATAAGAGCTTTTAAGGACAAGATTTAACACCATACATTATATTATATGTAGGTTAACCAGTTTATAAATTGGTACATTTTGCAACACTTGAATCCAGTACTGTGTGACATTCACTATCATAGTATTACATCATTCTTTTGTTCTTGTCTGCTGCTGGTATTAACTGATCAATGGTTAGTTGCTAAAGTAGTTAAGCTTAATTAATATAAGTCTACCCTAAATAGCAATATTGGGAGCTAGCTAAGTTTTTTAAGGTCATCTGCCAAATTCTGTAATGTAACAGTGTGATGTAAAATTCTATTTAAATAACTTAATTCTTGTGGTATCGCAAGATACCTAAGCCCTGTTTTTATGCTCATGTCCATGTTCATAGACATATGTTACTGACACAGCTGCACCATTGGCCCTTGTTGACCAATTTAGCAAGGCAGATCAAATGAGGGTAGGAGTGTTTTGAAAGAAACACACTGTGCTTCCAAGAAACAAGTTCCTGAATAAGAATGTCATCTTGTATTTCATGCAGCATGATCTGGTTCGAATTTGTTCCACTACCAGTATAACTACAGGTTCTTCAGAATAAATGCCATTTACATTAATAATGTATGCTGCTTATAAAAATTACCCCCTTTTCCCACCCATAAATGATCATCGTGATTATTATGTATGGTACAGTATATTTGTTATATTTGTAATCCTACTATTTGTAATAAAGACAACTAAATATCACCATTAAATTGAATAAGGCCTAAGATTCGACCTTTTTAATGTGATTTGTATATGTGAACAATAAATTCTTCTACTTCCGTTTGCATGCTTCTTTCTTACATATGACATATAAAGCAGATTTCTTTTGTACTATGCCCAGCGGTGATATAAGCACACATAATTTCCTATAGAACAATTACTATGAATTTCAACTGAGTAAATTTCTGATGAATTTTCTTACTGTATCATGAACGTTAAGATACAGTACTTTGAAGGACCTCACGTACGTAGAAACAGGTTTTGCTGCCATCATGTGGAGATCATTAGAAACTGACTCTAAACTGAAACAACAAAAAAAAAAAAGGGAAAAATCTTCACGTTCAAAATCAGTCCAGGAATATGAAAGCAAAATAGTCTCATTAATAATTCACGCAAAAGACACGATGCACACATGCGAGAAACCCAACTCACGTGCACCAAAAATAAATAAATAAAAAATATTCATAATATACGTTTCACAAATGCAAAACAAAATTCACATATGTACAACTCGTGCACGTGAATTGGGATACGCATGTGAATTGGGATACGCATGTGTGCATCGTGTCTTTTGTGTGAATTATTAATGAGACTATTTTGCTTCCATACAGGAAACACTGCCGTCAAGAAAACACATCTGATGATGTTATGTCATCTTAAACACCACTTTTTTGCCTTAATAATTGTTTCTAAATCATTCTGAATGGCTTTCTGAATTGTGTTGTTTTATTTATGCTTAAGGTGAGCTTTTCTCACACAGCTGCCATTGTAAGAAATTTAAGTCTCTGAGTAAGAATTGCTAGATTGTTTTAATGATCACATCCATGGATTGGTTGTAAAAGAGAGAGAGAGAGAGAGAAAATCAAACAAAAATGAAACTTACTCCTCTTTACTATGTCAGTCTATTTTTAAAAAATGTTATCAGAATGCTAGAATTACTGTATTCCATTTAGTTGAAAATATTCCATGTATTCCATACTCCAAAATAATTTCAAAATATTATGTAATGTACAATACTAAATCAGAAAAAGTAGGAACAGGAAGGTAGAAAAGTAGGTAAAATCAAAATTAAAAGTTCATCGGTGAACTATTACATTGCAGGAATTATGAACATTATATATTACTTCTTTTGTCTAGTCCACTTTAAACCATTTGTAAATAAACATGAATTCATTGCATTCAGTCTAGCAACACATTAAAAAAGTTAGGACGATTGCATTTTATAGGGTTAGGAATGAGGTTAACCCATTAAGTAATTATTGATTTTAAACAAGTGCAATCATGATTTGGTACAAAAGTTGTATCCATGAAAGACCTAAATCTTTAAGAGGCTGAGGATCACCAGTTTGGCAGGAGATCACTCACTCATCGCCTACACTGCTTTGTCCTGTATTCAGGGTCATGGGGGAACTGGAGCCTATAGGAGACTTAGGGCACAAGGTGGGGTACACCCAGGACAGAGCGCCAATCCATCACAGGGCACACACGCATTCATTATGGGCAATTTAGGAATGCCAATTAGCCTAATCTGCAGGTCTTTGGGAGAAAGCACACCAAAGACAGGGAAAACATGTAAACTTCATGCACACGGAGATGGGAATCAAAAAACGAACCTAGAGGTGCAGCAGAGGGAGGTGCTAACCACTACACCACCATGACAGTGCTAACCAGTACACCACCATGCTGCTGCTTGGCAGAAGATGCATAACAAAATTATTGAAATGTTTAAAAACAATATTGTTAAAAAAAAAAGAGCTTGGAAGGGATTTGGATATGCCTCCCTCTACTGTGCATAATTTAAATATTCCAGGAACCTGGAGGGATTTCAGTAATGGATAAGTGTGCAAACCTAAGATGAGAAACTCTGCTGTCCGACCCCTGTATCAAGAATCATCATTCTTCTGTAAGTAATATGACCACATAGGCTCAGGATTACTTTGTCTAACACTACAGTACATTCTTACATCCATAAATGCTAAATAAAATTGTACTCTGCCAAAAAGGAATCCCTATGTTAACAGTGTCCAGAAGTAATGTCAATTGCTCTGGGTTTGGAGGCTTCTGGGATGGACCATCACACAGTGGAAACATAATGTTTAGCTAATACCACAGCTCATTTTCCAAGATTGTATGATTGGACATAGTGCTCTATAATCTGCTTACTGTATATTAACCCCAATCATATTTGTTACATGTTGGTGTGAAGTAGATGTACTATGACAAACTGGGATAAAAAAATAACTCCAGCATTTGTATCACATTGGCCTTGTTTCCAACCACACAATACAACTTCACCAAAATGGTAACACTAAGTGTGAAATGATTTAGCTCAATGGACACAGCGACTGTATTATGTGCATGAAAACTCAAGCTCAAACTCTGGCTTTACCAGAATTTTTTATATATTTTTTTATGTCAAACCATACCAGACAGCGTATCTTTTTAACCCATAAAAATAAACAAAATCAGATACCTCTGCTATATTTATAATTATTTTATTCATTTTCTTTATTTTAAAAGAAAAAAAATACATTTAATTTTAAACAAATATGCACAACACAATTTTTGTTGTTTGTCTATTATGTGTGTTTGTCATTAAAAATAAATGTGGCATTAATAATTCTTGATTCTCAGTCACTTATATTTTAATGGTCAGAAACAAAAAAAGGACTTGCTGTGCCTTGGCTGATTCATCTGAACCGTGGGATTCAGTGGATCAGTTGGACTCGTAGTGCAGAATAAAACATCCGAAAGACTTAATGTGTGAGATTCACGAGTCCAAACAGAGTCCAAGTGGATTCTAGGGATTCGGTGAGTGCCCTCTAGTGGAGGGACCATAGAAAAATTTAGTCAGAATCCCTGCTGACTGTTTAGTGAGTGATACAGAAGGATTCAAATCTGTTAATAGATCCGGGTTTCTCATCTCTAGTACTGTTGTAAGAGGAATCAGTATTTCCTGTAAGGTCTTTTCTGGAAGGAAAGGATATGTTAGCTGGACCAAAGATTACAAGACCCTTCCAGATTTCCACCAGCAAGTCCCAAAAGGTAGAAACTGTCTTGGGATAGAGTAAAGTTAGTGCCATTGGGAAAGGTAACTTACATTTCTTTGATGCCACCATTAATGCTGAAAATTAGATTTTGGAGCAACATACAGTATACTGCCCTCAAGATGACATCTTGTCCAGCGAGCCCAATGCATATTTCAACAAGACAATGAAAAAACCTTATAATGCAGGGCTGTGAAAGAAAATAGTGTGATTGTTGTGACTGCAGTGCCAATCTGTCCCCAATTGAGAATGTGTGGCACATTTTGAAATTCAGATTGTGTCACTGAAGATCTAGGACTGTTATGAACCTTAAGACTCATTTGCTGGAAGAATTGGATAAAAATTACACCTGAAACACTTTATTATATGGTGTCCTGAGTCTCTAAACAATGTTTAAGTGTTGTGACAAAGAATGGCAATGGTATATGCTTTACTGTCCCAACTTGCTGTTAATAGGTAACAGCTTTCATCAGATAAAAAGCAAAAAGGTAACATCATCCACTGGATTACTGCAGTGATTAATATGGTTCAGCTGGCAACAAGTTATTTAACCATAATGCAGAGCATTTCCACATGCATAATGCGAAGAGAACTTAAGAGATTGGGACAGCTGTGTAGTTTTAGGAAAACCACGTATTAGTTGGGCTAATTAAACAATGCTTTAATTTGCTTTAAATTACTTGAGATTTTGCACCTGGCATGAACAAGGTGACTTTTTGCACTGGGTAGTGTCCTCTTTTTTTGACTTCGTGTTTAGATCACTATGATCCATGCAAATTCGTAGTTTGCATCCATCCACAACTGCCACGGTGGAGCTAAACCACCCTGTTGGGTCACATACTTGTGTGATATAACCTTCTTTTTCATCTCACAGGAAATCTAGATTATTTTGTCCTCCCATGCAGTTGGGTGATATCATAATGGAGCATGATTGTTTTGTATTTGGGTCAATTTTGTTGGTGCATTTGCCAGGAAAATTCGCTTTTGTGTGCATTATTTCAGGGAAGAAATTCAAGCTTTTAGGAGCCTTCTGATGTCCAGTAATGTCTTTCATACGTGCAGCACATCTTTTCTTTGTTTCATATGAATATGAATATGAATTTCATGTGAAATAACTTTTATCCTTAAAGTTATTGAGCAGCCTTACTTGTGCCTGCTTTGCATGGTGTTTCCTGGAGATTATAGTGTGCACTAGTACCCATCGTTTATGGATTTTTAGTTTTTTAGTTTTAGTAGAAATAGTTAAAAGGCTAAAGCTAAAAATAAGCTGATCAGTTTTAATGTAGGTGGCACAGTGGTGTAGTGGTTAGCACTGTCACTTTGCACCTCCAGGGTCCGGGTTTCCGTCTCTGTGCATGGAGTTTGCATGATCTTGCTTAGTGGGTTTCCTCTGGGTACTCCGGTGTTCTCTTACAGTCCAAAGGCTAATTGGCGTACCCAAATTTCCTGTAGTGTGTGAGTGAGTGTGTGTGTGCACTGCGATGGATAGGCACCCTGTCCAGGCTGAAGTCTCCTGGGATAGGCTTCAGGCCCCCCGTGAGATGAAGAGGAGCTTTAATGTAATCATTGTTATTATTATTTCAGGTTGAAGCCCACTTACATGTCTGCCTGTCTTTTTGTACAGCAAAACTCTCTGCCTAAATTATTAATACAGGGAAATACATTTTTATACGGTTGAGTATCTTACGCCTTGTTTACACTTGTTGTACTTTTTTCGTCACACTACAAGTTACTACAGCCAAATTACTAGTTACTATTGTATGTCATTACTACAGCCAAATAACCTCCCTGTTTAAAGTAGATCATTAAATCCGGCACATGACATCACTTTCACTCAACATTTGAGCGGCTAACACTCTCAGTTCGGGTACAGTGCTGTGCATATGTTAGCTCTTAAACTTCCACAGGGAGAATAAACATACAATGACCTGTTTATAAATCTTTGGATATTCAGTTTTCAAAAGTTACATCTTTTCTCAGTATCAGATCAGATATAAAACCAAGAAAGCTACCATTTTATCTGGAAATTTCAGTGGTTTTACAATACCAGACAGCTTTTGTGCATGGTAGTACCACAACATGCAAAGTTAAAAACCTGAAAGACAGTTTCATTAGTTTCCCACTAGGAAAAAGAAGACTTTCTCGTAATCAGCCATCCAGAAGGGACAAGACTAATCCTGGTCAAAGATGGGACCATGTTGGTAATCACTGGTGCTTCCACTTGCCTGACCATTTCACCTCAGGTAGCATGATCATTAAATAAAAGTCTGGTAAATTTAACACAAAAACATCTAATATACAGTATGTACTGTACTAGTGTTATATTTACTAATTTAAAGTATATGCAGGGGTTAATGGGCCGGATAGGGCCTGCTTCAAACACATTCAGCTTTCATGTAGTATTGTTGATGCGATAGAGATAGCAATAAACTGTTAAGCACTCCATGTTTACTACCTTGTATTGTGACAGCATCTGATTGACTGTTCATTTTTGTAATAGTGCAGTGATTGTATGAGTTTAAACTTTGCTTTAGTCTGTACTTACAGAAGAATGTGAATTTACCAATCTTTTCTTCAATGCTGCTGAGTGGAGGTTGTGCTGAAGAAAATTATAAAGTTATATTCAAAAAGCACAGATCTCCAGGTAGCAGCAACAGCTCCAGACCTGTCTTTCTTTGGCCAGGATGCTGCACTGGTATGTATATCTGATGCTGACAGTAAGTCTGGTTAGTGCCTTGCTTCAGCTTCAGTTCAGTTATACTGTATTTGATGATCTTTGATATTTGACAAATATGCCAAAAAAAACTAAACAAAAAAAAAACAGAAAGTGGAATACTTTTTCACAGCACTGTAATTCAATTATTTTACTATATGCATAATATTATAAAGATATAACTACTACATACTTTTATCTTTCTGTTTCTGGTTTTCTTTCAGTTTCCTAAACTGTGATCCTAAAGTCTTTGACATTCATTCATTCATTAATTTATTTGTTCATTCATTCATCAGCATTAGGACATCACACACTCCTAATTAAGAGTCCAGACTATGTTAAACAATTTCAGACCTTGACAGACAGACTGAAGGAGAGGAGGGGTTTCCTTCTGTCCACAGACTGTTTGTGTCTCATACAAATCACCCTGTCTAAATAGACTAAGATGTAATATTTCTCTCCCACAGATTACACTTTGATTCTCAAAAATATGGAACAAACAGCATCCCATATCGGTTCAATAAGGAACAGGTGTTTTAGATTCCAATTACAGGACGAGTCTGTATTTTACAGGATGGTTGGCAACTTTAAGAAAGAGACACAAAATGGTAATTTATTAATTTATTCATCTTAAAATATCTATAACATATTCACAGGGACCTAGAGCCTGTCCCAGGAGACTTAGGGCACGAGGCGGGGTACACCCTGGGTGGGGTGCCAATCCATTGCAGGACACACACACATACACACTACGGGCAATTTGGGAATTCCAGTTAACTGAATTTGTATGTCTTTGGACTGTGGGGGAAATCAGAGTCCACGGAGGAAACCCACCAAACACGGGGAGAAGTGGGTGCAGAAATCAAACCCTCGACCCTGGAGGTGCAAGGTCACAGTGCTAACCACTACGCCACCCTGCCACCAATGATAATTTAAAGTCATTCGTTTTATTAGAATATCACTTCCTGGTTAGAGAATTAGACATTTGTAGGCTAATGTGTGATAACGTACACTTGCTTTGGTGTGCCAGAGTGATATCTAATGCATGTCTAATATAGGTTTGTACTAGGCCTTACTTTTAAAAATGTTTTTTTTTTTATTACGTCAGAAAAAAGCGTCCCGATATTTGCACCACTGTAGTATATCACAGCGAAGCGGATGCGCTTGATGCACTAGGACCGCGGGGAAATGACGAACTCGCTCGGTTCAAATTTGCATTAGCTTCGTAGGAAACTGAAACCAGCGGATGTTCTGTATAAATTACTAGTGACAGGAAAACACAGATCCGCGAGAGAACTTTCGTGCCGTTATGGGGGCTTTTCATCCAATACCGGAAGATCATCACTATCGGATTTTGTCTGAGAAGACAGGCTGTAAGTAAGGCAGGCTTTACAAATACAGATGGAGCTGGTTTCCGCGATGCAGTTGTATGACTGTGTCTTATTTTGCTTGTGTCTCGGTGAAGCGCAGCACAGCAGAGCCTACGCTCTTTATAAAGCTTTAACAACGACAAGTACTGTAGTGTCAGGTGTATTAAAGGCAGCCGGGTTGCATGACGTATGAAACTGAAGGGAAAAGCTCACACCACAAAAACAACCAAAATAACTTCGAGTTATTGCATTATGTCAAACAATGTTTGTTCAATAAAACAATACTGTTCAAATGGAATAAACATTGCAACAATTGTTATTATTGTTGCAAATACAATAAACATTACAACGGTTATTATTTTTACAGATGGAATGAACATAGTAACAGTTGTTACTATGTTACAATCCAACCAACATTAAATAAAAAGTAAAAGCCAAATAAAAGCCTACACATGTAAATAATAGCAGGAAATATGACTGGCAACAGTAAACATTTTCAGAACTTCAATTCCAGAACTTTCTGTATAGATTTAGATCCTTATTCTTATTCAGCACTCAACCTGCAGTTATCTTGTTGCCAGCAAACAATTGTTTTATATCTGTTGTACTGAGTTGATCCACATGTTCCCTTTCCAGCAGAAAAGTCTGAAATTGCTGGCCATTTGTAGGTACACGATCCCACTGCGACCTGATGTTATGATTCAGATGTTGTGATGTGCCACGGATCCTCCCTGGGGTCAAAATGGTGAACAGATAAACTAATCGGTGCTCAGCCAGCTTGACAGTCTGCAAAAGTAGAGTTTGATTTTAAGGCAGAGTGAACTGAATTTACATTGTCAATGGAATATGCACAATATGAATAAGACACTATGGAATATGCAGTAGTCTATTTCAGCGTGGCATTTGTCCTACAGTTATTTTAATGCAACTGCTTTTTTTAGCTGACCTGAGCCATAAAGGGGACCTTTTTCCTTTCGGATGAGGTGACCTCTAGTGTGACTGGAAAGACACAATAGTTAGGCCATAAAGAACTGTGACACACTGTATACTGTATATAGGCACACTATCAGACAAAAATTTGGCCACACCTTCTCTGTTATTATTTTCAACATTGTACATTAATACTGAAGACATCCAAAATATGAATGAACATGAACAGAATTATGTAGCAAACAACCCATGTTTTTATATTTTAGATTGTCCAAAGTAGCTAAATTTAGCTTTGATCACAGCATGGCACACTCATGGCATTCCCCCATTTACATCCCAACCTTTGCTTTCTTAATCTTCTTTAGACCATCAGATGTCTTGTGCGGAGGAATTGTGGGTAGAGTCAATACCCCTGTTCATATTATGGCAAGAAAAATTCTGTTAAGTAAAGAGGGTGGGTAATCCATCATTATTTTAAGAAATGAATGTCAGTCATTCCAAAAAATCTCAAGAAATTTAAATGCATCTCCAAGTGGTCGCCAAAACCATCACATTGCTATAATAGACCAAGAGCTACCTCTGCTGCAGATAATATGTTTATTAGAATAACCAGCCTAGGAAACTGCCGAAGAGATATCTTGCTTATGCCAAGAAATACAACTAATTACAACTAATGGAATGTTTTGTGGTTACCACAGCATTCTTCAGCAACATGCCATCCAACCAGTTTGCATTAAGTCGCACATTTATTTTGATGACCCCAAACACACCTTCAGGTTATGTTACCTCTAGCTATTTGTCTAGGAAAGGAGTGATGGATTGCTGCGTCAGATGATCTGGCCTCCACAATCACCTGGTCAAAATCCAATTGAGATGATTTGGGATGAGTTGAACCTGAGAGTGAAGGAGAAGCAGCAAACAAGTACTCAATACCTCTGGGAACTCCTTCAAAACTGTTGAAAAACCATTTCAGGTGACTATCTCTTGAAGCTCATCGAGAGAATGCCAAGAGTGTGCAAAGCAGTAATCAGAGCAAA